>OU426856.1:1224047-1451547 GCA_911387685.1 Dolichovespula media | reverse complement strand
ACGAGATCTGTCAAATGATGAAAGTTTTATAAGAGATCTTTGGTTTTTTTTTCCTGATAGATGTCGTCGAGGAATAAATGTAATTTCAAGATGTTCGATCATAGACACGACTTTACAAGAGACACTACGAAACTTTGTGTTCTTCATTTAAAGGATCAGACAGCAAGCTGGCACTGCTTACCTTCGGCGCAGAAGACCTTCTTTGTTGGTCTGGACAAGGTGACCCTGTGATAGCCTTCCTCGCAGTCGCACACCGCATTGTGTTGCACCTGTGTACAGGTCGAATGTTGATCCGTAAAAGTGCAAGTCGCACGGTAGAAACACTGCTCTCCGAGTCTTTTTGCTGAAAGACGGTGAATTTCTTCTTAACGTTTTTTTTTTTTTTTTTTTTTTTTTTATATAAATGAAGCTATAATTATTTATAGCTATAGTTAATGTTAAGAAAGTTAAGCGTTTGAAGGATGAGTTTGGAGAGGCGACATAAAATTGTGGAAATCATCACGTACGTTTGGCACATCCTTTATTACGCCCAAGACGAACGGGGTAGTATTTTTCACATTCGCACAAGCCAGTGATGGAATCGCAGATCACGTGCTGCAGTTCCGGATTGCACGTAAGTTCGCACGGCGAGCCCAGATACTGGCCCTTCTCTATAAAAAACACAGAAACGATAGATATAAATCATTGTACTTAGGAGAGTTATCGATCAGGAATTTAATTTTGAAAATTATCAAGGAAAGTAGGTTGAGTCGATTGAAAGTTGTAAATTAACACAAGAGTAATCGGAGCGTTCGATAATGAATTCCTCGACAGTCCCATCTCCTTCTGTGGTAAACCAAGATATTCCTGCATTTCGGTTTTGGTGTCAGAGTGTTTATGTATGTATGCGCGTATGTATATGTCTGTTGGAGAGTATTCGTTGAACTTTGTCATTTGCCAAGGACCGTAAGCTAGTATGCACTTATTCTAAACGATTAAACGGCCAGTAGAATATGTCCGTGTATAAATCGGCCAATGTGGAACTTTCCCGGCGGCCATTCAAAGTTTCCGATCCGAGCAAGTTTCTGTTCTTGGACTTTGTTAGCTTCTCAGAAATGATATACTCTAATTTGAGGGTACTGAAGGAATACACCGAGGAATTTCGTTGCTCTTTCTTCGATTGTAATTGGACATAAATCGGAGAGTTATTAAAGCAGATCGCGAGATTTGCTCATGGATATCTTTAAGCGGGCATTTTGCCAGCTTGCTTACATTAGTTTTGCCATATTTCGTACAATTATATGTTATTACGTATATTAGTAGTTGTAGTATGTGCAATAACGGATAATTTTGTTGGCACGTTTCCATAGAGTAATATTATGTTAATAGGGCGCATTCGTTCCTAATCAAAGGTTCTCGAACAAATCCTCATTTCTGTGACCCAACGGATCATTAACATTTCACGAATTATTCTCAATTTATTAACTCTATCTTTAAAAGATTTTTAACTGAGACGTTTGATAAATTGATGAGAATCATAAGGTCTAAATACTAAGTGAACATTTTTGTAATTTGCAATCATGTTATTTTATACAGGTTAATGATTTGCGTCTTTCTAATCGTAACGTATTTCACTTCGAGTGTAATGTCGAAAAAAAAGAATACATGGCGTCGTTCTTTTTAGTATCTCTAACTCTTTCTTTTCTAGAAAATAGTGGAAATACAATATTTAGAAGTAAAAACGCGTCGAATTAAAGGCAATTGTGATCCTTCTACACACTTCTACACGCCGAGCTTGAGCGCTTGCAGCATCTATTAAAATCAATACCAGTGGCGTGCTTGGCGCGAAAATCAAGAAGGGCACGTTCCTTTCTTGGTACTGAAACTAACGCAAGCGCAAATCCATGTGCAAACTGCGCACTGCAACGTCGTTACTTTTTTTTGACTCCGCTTCAATTTTCGGAGTATTATATAACGTTGTATTCGTTTTCGTTATGATTCTAAGTAAAATTTATTTGATAAATATGATAAATTTTCTTTAAAACATTTTAGTAGTCTTATCAAACTGTTAAAAATATTGATTATATTTTAACATGAAACATCATTAATATGATTTACCGATCAAATTTGTAGAAAGAAATCGATAAAACATTCACGAAAGAAAAGCAGTTTATGTAAGTTGTACCGAGAACATGATCTGGGGATTATTTGAAACGGCTTAGTTTCAAATTCGTAGAACGTTGTCTTGTAAATTGGGTAGAGACGTTTATCGAATGAATGTTCTCGAGAAAAGTAGCACGATTTTCATAGAGCAGGCGCAAAAAAAGCAATGAAGATGTACCTTAAGGTACACCATTCGTTCAATCTTTCTTGTTCCTGTGGAAATGAAATGATGTCCGAGAGGCAGGATGGGCTCTTATTGATCGCAAGGATACCGATAGCCTTCTATCGTTTCGGTCTGTCGTACTATTAATTAAAATTTCAAGGCAAAAAACGATCGATGTTAGATTTTATCGTTGTTAATGGAGGACGGGATGACATAACGCGCCTTTGGTCATGTCTTTGGGAACTAATCGTTTGTAAAATAAAATAAAAAATCAAAGATCAAAGATCCTATCGATTTTCCAATGCTTTGTACGTTATACTTGTTTATTTTTTAACTACGTAAAGGTATGATCGTGAAACTTCATTTATAAGTCCAAAATTTATAATTAGAATATCTTTACGTTTCCTATGAAAAAAGCAAAAGATATCGTTTTCTCTCATTTTACATTTTCTTCTGACGCCATTTTTCCGAACGTGAATAAACGTAGCAAGAGCTAATAACACGAAAGACATCACAGACTATTTCCGTTTATTTCCAAATTTTCAAAAAGGACCTTTGCAGAAAGTTATTCTTTTCGTAGACGAACTTATTGAGGTCATCGCCGATGGCAGTCGAGTGTGCTACTTTGTCACTTCGACTGACGGGCGTATCGGAAATAATGATAGAAGAGGAGAAAACTGAAGACTCGGGATCGAGGAAAGGAGTGACCTTTGTTGATAAGAACAGCTCACCTGGCACATAATCGATTTCAGCTCGAGGCGAAAAGAAGAAAGGAACAAACGAACACGAAAAGTAGTTCTCACTAGTTCAGAATAAAAGTAAAAAGGTTAAGAGGAAATTGAGGAGAATTTTAGATGAATTTGAGGGTAAATAAATGGGAAAGACGCGCGTGGGTGATTCCCCTCACCTGCGGTAATATTCGTCTCAAAGTAGTCGTCGTCCAGGTCGTCGAGTATTTCGCCGTCGTCGTAGACGGCGACGTGGTCGTCGAGGTAGCTTGATGATCTGTGCACGTCATCACCTCCCACCTGCCGTCGAGATATTCGAGGATGATTCCCCGAGGGAGAACGATCGGCGATGGTGGTGGTGATTAGGCTCGAGATCAGGAAGACGATGCTGCAGCCGAACAGGAGCCAGGAACGGCAGGAGAAGCGGGTTGGAAATCTCAGGGCGGAGGGAAATGCGCTCATCGCCCCCGCGGCGCGAGTCAACCCCCGAAACCGAGCACCGCTGGCGCATCGACATCCTTTCCCTTCGCCCGTCCCCTCCCCCACTTCTTCCTCTTCCTCTTCTTGCTTCTGCTACGAGCCACCCTCGCCCTCTATCCCGAGACCGGCACCTTATGTCGTCGGCTGAGGGAGCGCGCGAGCGCTCCTCCCTGCTCCTCCTTTCCTTTCTCTCGACTTTACGCCCTTCTTTTTCTTCTTATTCCTCTTTTTCTTCTTCTTTCTCGATTTTTTTTCTATCCTTATCCTTCCTTCCGTCGTCACGTTGCGTCGTCGGAGTAATTTTTCTTTGACGTAGGTGCAGTTTTATCGTTCCTTGGGAATAAAACGCGATCAGAACGCAGACGTTATCATGCTGCTCCAGCAGCGAGTACACTCTGACTGGAGAGAAACCGCTCGAAACTGCTGGTTGCGTCTCCTCCCGCATTGCAACCCCACCGACACGGCCCGTTTAACGCCGCTCATCGTCCGTCACCCGCCGACCACCGACCGCTGCCTGCAGCTGCGCGATTTGCTTGAAGCTTTCTGTTGCTTTGCATCGCGATCAGGGATGCTTATTCGTTTGCTTGCTCACTCGTTTACTTATGTTATTCAGGAATCTTCGTTAAAGGGTGGAGACGACAGACGATAAATAATTGATCAGAGGCCTCGGAAACAGTATATCGATGCGGGTTGTCGCAAATATAGTTTTTTTGCGATATTCTTTTTATGCGCATCTAATTTTTATGTCCTTTGTTTTGCACGTGTAAAACTCGTAGCTGCATCCATGCATTTATGGTCTTGTACTAATCACTGTTTTGAATTTGCATATACACTTAAATTCGGGCAGAAATATTGTGTAATCGAATAAAAATTCATGTAGGACACGTTATTGAATCGTTTTCTCTACCTTCATCCATTTTGCAAGCTCATCGAGAGCATTCTTATAAACGACTATAGCACCACTCGTTATCTATAAGTTTTCTCCATTAACGTAAATTACATCTTTCTCTTTTTTACCAGGCGATAGAGAATTTTAATAAGTTCAAATTTTGACTAACTGTTATTGCATATTAAGATTATACCATATTTAAATTCTATTGAAAATATGACGATTTTCACGAACAAACGTTCTGTGTTCTACAGACACCAATACTGTTCATTGTTTCTGGGAGAGGTATTATTGAACTAGTATAAACTCGTCGCATTGACAGATAAAAAAGCATACGAGCAATGATTCTTTTCTTTCTTAACTTAGCGTAACATGCGAATATGAAATATATAGAAATAATCGGAAACTATTTGATCGTTTTAATACCGTAGCTAATAAGAGAAAAATTCCCAACCCAGAAATTTATAAAATTATAGAACTTTGGGGATATGTAACACATATATAGATATGTATAACGCAATTTCTTTTTACTACACAAATTGAGACTAAAATTCATCACTGAAAATTTGTTTTTTTTTTTATTTTATGTAGTAATTAGCGAACTCTAAGCAATAGAAAAACAATTTTCAAAAAAATGTTACTTCTTTTATTTAGGACTATTAATTCATACAAGATTTATCAATTGTTTATATAATTAGAAAAAAGTTATAAACAAAGAAATTAATAATTTTTCTTAAAAGTCATTTTTCATGTTATATCTTAATCGGTAGTTTAAGTAACTATGAAATTACTTAATAATTTTTGTATTTATATTAAAAAAAAAATATTATTTCATTTCACAATTATTAAAAACTACTGATTAAGATTTTACGCAAAACAATGAATTTTAGAAAAAATTATTAATATATTTATTTATAATTTTTTCCTAATCATATAAATAATTGATATATCTTTTATCAAATGATTGTCCTAATTAAAAGAAATAACTTCTGTGTAAAATTTTTTCTATATCTTACAGTTTGCTAGTTACAACATAAAACGGAAAAATTACCGAATTTTCTAGTGTGTAATTTTTCCGCTTAGAAGGGATTTGAACAATATAAAAAATTGAATAATAGATAAGTATATATGTTCTGTATATTGCTCAAAGTGTCATAATTTTTAGAATTTCCGAGTTTTGGAATGTAAGAAGTTTTCTGTAACAAAATCGTTTATTTGCATATTATTATAACTAGTACTATTACAAGCTCTAGTAGTCCTTATCGGACATTCTAATTCAATGGAATTACATATATGATAATTTTTTCTTTCATATTCAAGAAAAATGTTCGTTATCGTTACGTCATATTGACCTTCATAAGTTAGAGAATAACATGTGTATAATGTATATTTATAGGTCTATACATATAGATATGTATGGTACGTACGTGTAATAAACATCTATAAAATTACCATAATATTTTCAATCCTGTTGATATTGGATTTTTATTGACGTCCGAGAAGACTTCTAATCTCTTACACTTGTCATTGTTCGATTAGATAATCCTCGTCTCTTATTATCAGAGTATTACTATCACAAGTCAACGAATTAGTATGCTCGTTCGGTACTAAAGAAGATAAAATTTCATTATATAAAAAGACCTGATTATTAAATATTAAAATAAATATTAAAATTTATAAAATTACTTAAAATCGTTGATTGCTTTCGACATTTGCGAACAATAACATAACCGCTTATAGCTGCAACTAGTGTGATCGCTATTGTGATTGCTATGAGCAACTCCGTTATACCAGAAGAGTTTTGTAGTGCATTATTATTTGATCTCCTGTAACATGGCAATTCTAGAAACGTAAGAAAGCCCGATTAGTTTTGTATTTTCACGTCGTGTTGCAATACAAATTGCTAACTGCTAGCTGTAAGTACCGTACCTGTACTAAGAAAACAAGCAACTGTTGGTATTGTATGCGATTCATCCGAATGTACGACGAAACACAATGTCGTATTGTCGAGGGAGTTGGAACATTGATAACAAAGTGACGCGTTATCGTAACTTTTCGTTAACGTGCTGTTCGTCTCATTTATGATTGTAACTCTATTAAATGGTGTGCATTATCGATATAACACATTTATATTATCGTTTATAAAAAAACGTTGGAAAAAATATTGTTTTATTCCTTCATAATATTCTATTAATCTTCATAAACAAATTCTTTTGAGTGGTATTTTAAAGCAATGTTCGATAAATCGTAGCGATCAAACTTAATGATTAAATTATTAAAACTTAATATCTACCTTAGGGCAAATATTTTCTGTCCTGTATAAGGAATATAAAAATGATCCATTGCATTTAAAAAAATGCATGTTCTTGCGGTACTTACAAAGATAGGAGAGTCGAATCGAGAGTTTTTTCATAAATGTAGAGGCTGGCTTCGTCACAATTAACACCGGTCCATCCAAAAAAACAAGAGCAGGAGTTTCGTCCATCGAGGCAAGTACCGTGCTCGCTGCAGTTTTGAGAACACGTCGAGGTACAAGCAGAAATATTGTTGTTTTTTATTTCGAAATAACCTTCGTTACATTGACAAATATTCGGTGCCACGCATGTTCCGTTTGGACAAGAACTTTCGCATATTGGCTCGCAAGTTGTTTTGTTTTGTAGAAGGAAGCTCTCGTAACAAGTACAAACGTTTGCTTTGGTGCAAGTGCCATTGATACAAGAAGGATGGCAAAATGCATAGACGCATTGACCATCCTCGTTTAGTTTGTATCCCTCGTCGCAGGTGCAAACATTTGGAGCCTCACATCTACTATCCTCACAGTTTATATCGCAAAATCGTTGACAAATGTATTTACCTTGTATTTTCGTGTTATGATACGTATTGTTGCATATACAATTATCAGGTGAGCTGCAATTGCCGTTCAGATCACAGAATATTTTACAAATTGACGTACAGGGATAACTATATATGTTGTCTGGTATTATTTGCACCCAAATTTTATTATATCCTTGTTCACAGATGCAAACATCAGGAAGGGCACATTTGTCGTTCACGTAATCGTTTCTACATATAGGAACGCAGATGGTGCCATTTAAGTTATTCAATATCTGTCGTGAAGATCGAGATCGTTAGATGAATTTTGCCGTGGTCCATGATAAAAACTATTTATTTTCTTAAATTTTCACGAATGAGATTTTACCGCACTAATGTTGTTTGTCGTATTATTTTCCCCAATGAAACGATATCCTTCATGACAAGTGCAGCGATCAGGTGTGGTACATTCAGCATTGGGATCACAAGGAGAAGTGCAAAAGGGTTTACAGATAGTCTTCGTTTCATCGTCTTCATCAAAGATGAATCCTTCGTTGCATTTGCAAATGTTCGGAGCAATGCAAGTTCCATTGATACATTCAGGTTCGCAATGTGGTTCGCAGACGTTTACAGAAATGTTCGAAAATTTGTAGCCGATGATGCAGCTGCAGATGTCAGGTGCTATACAGACACCCATTACACACGATTGACTGCAGATTGGCTTGCAGTTACTTCCGTTGATTGACTCGTATCCGATGTTGCACGTGCAAACGTTGGGAGCTGTACACGTTCCGAAGAGACAATTTTGTTCGCATTTTGGAATACAATTGAACGAATCGTTGACATCGAGTTCATAATCGTCGTAGCAGCTGCAGATATTTGGTTCAACACACCTGCCGTTGATACATTCGCGCTCGCAAATCGGATCACACATCTCTGATTTGTTTGATTTCTTATATCCAAAATGACAAGCACAAGTATTCGGTTCAGAGCAATAGCCATTATTAGGATCGCACTTGTCTTCGCAATTGGGAAGGCAAGTGTAGCCGTCAGAATCTATGAAGTAATCCGGAGAGCAGATACAAACTTCGGGTTGAACGCATTCTCCCTTCCAACAACCATTCGAACAAATCGGCTTACAAATATGTTTCTGCTCTGTCGATATGGAGTATCCTGGAAAGCACTCGCATGTGTTTGGAGCTTCACATAATCCGTTCTCACAGTCTGGAACGCAATCCGGAACGCATTTGTTTGATACCTCTTTGTATCCCTTGCAGCATTTTTCTTCTATGTGATATGTCGGGTAATACTGAAAACGACAAATAAATTACCACGTTGGTCGATTGGTGTTATTTTATGAGTATTGATTACGAGACGATACTCACTTCAATTTTGTAATTAATGCGATGTCTTTTCTGTTTGTAGATTCCCAGAACACGGTGCCAGTATGTCTCATAATAAGGCACGTTATGGAATTGCATCTTTCTGTCGTTGAAATCGATCAAATTTGATTTAAAAATTTGGCTCGTAGTAGAGACGATTAAATAAATCAATGATATTTCTTTCAAAAGAATCATTCACTGGGCACTGGTTGTTAAGCGGTGCGATCACCTAAGGCTGGTAAAGAAAGTCAAATCTATGCACGTTTTACTTACGTTACGATTACCCAGCAAATTGACTGGTCTTTCATGCCTTTCCAAGGAAATAGGGTCGATATTTTGGGCAGCTCGACCATCAAATAAACGATGACGTATAGGGATGCGATGTTAAATCTCATGTTAACAAAATATATACTTGGTACTACGACGGGACAATGTTTGTCTGGCAGTCGGAGAATATTTTCATGACTTTGAATATCGTACAATTTATCTTGCTTCCTTTCTTTGTGAAACTGTTCAGTGTTATCCGAATGCGACAGGATGCTTTCAATTATCGTTTCTCGGGGATTCTTTATATAGTAGAAAATAGTTCGCCGGAAACAGACTATCTTGGCTTTTATTCTTTATATTATTATTTTTCATTATTTGATGATATATTAAATACTTCTATACCGTTAAGTATTCACTCTAATTTCTTTTATGTATATAATAAATATGTATTGCGCGGTGTCCATTGATCCATGATCAATTAACATAGCTTATTTATTTATTTTAATGACTTTATAATTTCAGGTATAACATTCATATAAAAATGACACAATTATGTGAACAGCATATCTTGCGTAGATTCACGTAAGAATTTATATTTTTTCTCTCCTTCCATTAGGAATGCATCTTCGGTGGCACTATTATTAAAAGTTAGTGTCATTTTTGGAAAACATATTGTTTGATACTTTAAATTTAGGACGATTTATCGGTAATAAGAATTTCTATTAATAAATTGATATAAGTACTTTGTACAAATTATTCAGTTTACAGTATTTGCCCCCCTTACTATTTCATATTTCTTAAAATAAAAGAATTATTTACTTATTCTTTTGCTTTTTAAACTTATAACAAGCAATACCAAGCGTAGTGAACATAATTAAAACAGCTACTCCTCCGACGGCGACGCTAACTTTTATAACTTCCTTTATGGGACTGTGCTTTATGTAACACATTGAATCTTGAAAATTAGAAAAAAGTGTGACATTTAAAATCCTTTTCGGCTAAAATAACCTTTCGTTAAATCAACTTAATTTTTTGTCATATACCTGCGTCGACGAGACATGCGGCCAAGTAATTTTGTTCTCCGAAGGTATTGTATTGAAATTCGAAACATAATGTTTGATTATTGACCTCGCTCAAACATTGCTGGCAGGTCGGATAAGTTTCGCTCGTTAATATCTTCGGATAATTTTGTTCTTTTATGATTGATAATCTGCAGGAAAGCGATAAACAATATATGATTTCTAGGTCTTGAGTTGAGATTAAACTTAAATGTTTCATTACAAAGTACGTTTAAAGATGAAAGTTTAGTAGGTATGTTGAAAATTTTATTCTATTCAAGCTTGAAGTAAACCTCGAAATAAAAGGAAAAGATAAAGGTAGCACTTACGTTTCATATACTTTGTATTCTTCTAAAATGTCGACTATACAAAAAGTTGGCTCTTCGCAGGCGGTTCCATTCCATCCGAAAAAGCAATCACAGTTACCTTGATCGTCGAGACAGATGCCATTCTCGTTACAAGCATCTTTGCAGGCGTTAACACATATTGAGTCGGTATCGTTGCCGTTCTTTATAAAACCGTCGTAACAACGACAGTCATCCGGCGCCACACAATTGCCATTAGTGCAATTATTTTTACAATATGGTTCGCAAGTTAGACTTTCCTCCATTAATACGTAGCCTTCGTTGCAATTGCAAATTTCTGGTTCTGTACAAGTCCCATTAGCGCAGTCGACTGAGCAATGCGCCACGCATGAGCCATTTTTGTTGTTAATGTAGCCTACTTCGCAGGTACAAGTGTTAGGCGAAGAGCAGATACCGTTTTTGCAATCGAATTCGCAGATCGGCTCGCAATTCATAGAATTGTTATCATAGTATGAACGATAACCTTCTTTGCAAAGACATAGTCCTGGGATTTCACAAATGCTGTTAGGAGGGCAACCAGGTTGACAAATTGGTTCGCACTTAGATGAATTCACTTTGTTTGTTGTCAAAACATATTCTTCATCGCAAGTGCATTCGTTAGGTGCCGTGCAGCTGCTATGCGACCAACAAGAAGGTTCGCAGATAGGTTTACAAACATTAGATTCGATAGAGTTCAATTTTTCGTAACCTACATTGCAACTGCATTTACCTGGTGCCTTACAAAATCCGTTAATGCATTCTTCATTACAAATCGGCTCGCAATTCATAGAATCGTTATCATAGTGTGAACGATAACCCTCTTTGCAAAGACATATTCCTGGGATGTCACAAATGCTGTTAGGAGGGCAAGCAGGTTGACAAATTGGTTCGCACTTAGATGAATTCTCTTTGTTTGTTGTCAAAACATATTTGTCATCGCAAGTGCATACATTAGGTGCCGTGCAGCTGCTATGCGACCAACAAGAAGGTTCGCAGATTGGTTTACAAACATTGGATTCGATAGCGTTCAATTTTTCGTAGCCTACATTACAGCTGCATTTACCTGGTGCCTTACAAAATCCGTTAATGCATTCTTCATTACAAATCGGCTCGCAAGTGTAAGTTAGATTATCATTCCTTGTCGTTAACTTGTATCCCTTATCACAGATACATTCGTTAGGTGCCTTGCAATGGCTATATAATGGACATCTGGGATTACAAACTGGTATGCAGACGTTGTCTATGACGGAAGGTTGATATCCTAACGAGCAGCTACAGTAATTTGGTGCCGTACAAAATCCATTAACGCATACCTTTTCACAGATAGGTTTGCATACCGATTCTTCGTTAAAGTAAATAGCTTCCTGAAAAAAGAGAAGAAGATAATAGATAAGAATATTTTTCTATCGGTAACCATTTACCGGTATAGTAGTTCGTCTTACGGCATTATCGGCGAGCGAATATCCCGCATGGCAGGTGCAAACATTAGGCGCGGTACATTCTCCATTTGGTTCGCACGGGCTATTACAATGAGGTATGCAAATGTGCGAGCTTGTTTCATTGCCTATCATCTGAAATCCTTCATGACACTCGCAAACGTTAGGTTGTTTGCAAAAGCCATTAATACATGCCTTTGAACAGATCGGCTGGCACACGTTCGTTGAATCGTTAAGGAAGCTATAACCCTTATGGCACATGCAAGTTTCAGGTGCGATACAAATACCGTTATGACAAGACTTACTACAGATTGGCTTACAATAGCCTTTCTCGTTCAAAGAATAACCTTGATCGCAGGTACAAATTCCTGGTGCAGTGCAAATACCATCTACGCATTTGTCGCATACTGGCTTGCAGGTGAACTTATCGTGAAGGTCTAAAGAGTATCCCTGATTGCAAGTGCAGATGTCAGGTCCCGTGCAGTTACCATTGACGCAAGGTACGTTACATATAGGCACGCATTTCCTGTAAGCGATTTTTTGGTATCCTTCGTTACAGGTACAGACATTGGGAATTGAACAGAATGCAGTTTTCAAATCACATTCTGGATTGCAAATCGGTTCGCAAGTATATCCGTCTGACTTCATCCGATAACCAGAATTGCATGTACAAACATCGGGTGCCGTGCAACTACCATGCACACAGGGATGTTTGCAAACGGCAACGCAAACTGGGTCGTGAGAGTTCATTAATTGGTATCCCTTGTGACAGGAGCAAGTGTCAGGACTCACGCAATCACCGTGACCACATTTATGGGAGCATATGGGTACGCATCTATCGTTCTGTTGCATGTACCTGTCGCAGCATGTCGTTACTGTTTTCCATTTCCAGTAATACTGAGAGAAACATGTTCCTTTTATTTCATAATCATTCGAACATCTAGAAAACATTAATGAAAGTTCTCTTACCTCGGTTTTATAGTTCCATCGATACTTTGTTCTATAAAAGATTCCCCAATATTCCCGATAAGTTTCCTGGTATGGAACACTTTCCGATATTTTGTAGCTGGAATGGAAATATGATCGATGCGACGTTATCTGCGATTAAATCTGGCAATAAAAGTCTGTTTTACCTGACGATTTTATCGCAGTATCCATGATTGTTGAGTTCAGAATTTTCTACAGAATATTCGATTTCTGTGATGAATATACAAAGAAGGAAAAAAAATAACGACTTCATAGTATTTTTTGATCTCATTCTAATTTAATATAATATAGACTTGTTATTTGTTTTTACGATTTTAGCGTGTATCGTACAAGAGACTATCGGAGACTGACACGATAAATTTATACCTCGTGACTTTTCCTCTACTCGTCAAGTATCATGTCTCCTACTATCGGTAACAAGCAGGATGTTACAAGTCAGTTGTTATCACGGTTATTTTAAACTATTCCAAAGATCCTTGATGAATACATCATAACCTCTTTTTTTAAACTGAATGGAAATTTGAAATTAGATTCCGATCGATGTCACGTATACGCATTTGGAAAATTACATATACACATTACAATTGTAGAAACGGGGATGGGATTATGATTGAAAAGATTTTTTGCATTCTGACCAGAGGGTGTAAGATTCAGTAACTAGAATATTACATTCTTGATATTAATCTCTCCGAGCTGACTCAACTCTGTTCAATAGAATTGTTCGAGTAATAGAAATGTCATAATTTCGTAAGCCAAGCTTAATTTCAAATTAATAGTGTTTCCAATATCTACCGACTGTTAGGTCAAGGTGCCCGGAGGATCTTGAAACGGTGCAAGGTGCGTATGCACGTGGGTGTGAAAAAATTGATAGATTTGTTTCGATGCGATTTGAATTGACCATTTTGTAAGTACTATTTATGATTTTTTAAATATAATAAAGGAAAAGAAATTGTTTAATTTAATTAATTTAACTCTGATTAATTTTCTGTTTGTCTTTCCCTTCCTACTTCAAACAAAGCAACTTAATAGATCGGTATGCATCTTTGTCTGCCTTTGACACCGAGATCTTTTTTGAAGCCGGGATTGCAGATACAACGATTTGGTGCCGTACAGACTCCGTTGGAGCAACCACCAATACAAACGGGCACGCATTTTGTTCGCGTCAGATCATTCTGTTCTAATGTGTAGCCCTGTCTGCAGGTGCACTGATTGTAACCAGTGCATTCGCCGTTCAGACAAGGTAAATCGCAAGTAGGCCCGTATTGGTTACTGATTGGTTGACCGACCGGTCGTCCGTATTGTGGTTGATCAACCGGTTGTCCATAGGTTGGTTGACCGACCGGTCGTCCGTATTGTGGTTGATCAACCGGTTGTCCATAGGTTGGTTGACCGAGCGGTCGTCCATATTGTGGTTGATCAACCGGTTGTCCATAGGTTGGTTGACCAACTGGTTGACCAACTGGTTGACCAACTGGTTGACCAACTGGTTGACCAGCTGGTTGTCCGTAAAGTGATTGTCCGTGAAGTAGTTGATCCGGTTGACCGTAGGGTGGTTGATCTGATCGCTTATCCAGTACACATCGACCCGTGTCTGGTTCTGATTTAAATCCTGCTTCGCATTGACAACGATTGTGACCGATACAAACGCCGTGCTCACCGCAACCGTATCTACATTGATTCGACGCGGGATCTGGTGAACACCCACCATTTGCGTTACGCACGTAATTTTCGATACAATTGCAGATACCGGGTGAGATACATTGGCCACCGTTGCAGCTACTCTGACAATGAGGAACACAAGATTCTTGTTCATTCGGTGGATTCGTATACCTAAAAGCATTGAGATCAAGCATGGGTTTGTATTAAGAATCTAGATAAAAATAATAAGAAGAATGCCATAAGAAAGCTCACCCTTCATAACAAGTACAAATACCGGGTGCAGTACATTCGCCATGGGGGCAGCCACCCTCGCAGACAGGGATACATTCCTGATGATTGTTCAATACATAACCATTCTTGCATCTGCATACGCGTGGTGCGATGCATTCGCCGTTTCTACAACCGCCAGGACAGATCGGCCTGCATTCACCATTCACTTCATCATAGCCCAATTTACACGCGCAAACGTTCGGAGAAAAACAATAAGCATCTTTTTGACATGGCTGTAGGCAAACAGGCATACAGACTCCATTTTCAGGAAACCAGCCGGGTTTGCAAGTGCACTGATTTGGCCCAGTGCATTCGCCACCGAAACAGCCTTGCTCACAATAAAAATCGCAGTTGCCGTTCGTATTGTTACGCTTGTAACCCTCGCAGCAGTCCAAGATCGTTATGAATCCATGACTATGAGCCTGATTTTAAAGAAAAGAATAAAGAAGTTCTTTCTTTAGTTTTAGTTTTAGTATCAATATCACAATAAATGAAAGCGAAGATACTCACATAGTCTTGATTGTCCTGTGGCAAAGGGATGGTATTGTAAGGCACTCCGCTAGTCGTATTATAAGCCAATGCATGATTGTATCTAAACATGAATAGTGTTTTTGGAACGCATATAACGTAGATATTCTCGCGGTCAGAGGTCGCCTAACATTCTTTCGATAAGTAAATGAGAAATGCGCGAAGGAATACGCATCATGCAACCTTGATCTCGATTCTTATCTATTACGAGTATTTTATTAGTAAAAATTTTACTTCATTTTTTTTTTTTTTATTACCATTTATTCGGTATCATAAAATCTTGCGTTTCAAAATAGTTTTACTCTTTTACATTTTTTAAATCACGTTCTATACTATACTTACATAGATACATAGTATCATAATGTCCATTTGAAAGATATATTCAATACAAAAATATGCATTACATGGTTTACGAGTGAGATATTAAGGAATGAATAGAAAATCCAAGATCTTCGTTATCGAAAGAAGTTAGAAATGTTTCACTTACGGGACTGTTTTGTAGCAAAGCACGCTATTGTTGTTCCCACCGTACTGATTAGCGCTCGTTGGATAACGAGGACGATGGCCACCTTTGACACCGTCGATTGCCCAGGTACCAGCAACTATGAGAGATGCGAGTAAAATCGTAGCGATCAGAAATCGTGTCATGTTGAATGAACTGCGATCTGAATAAGACTGAGATTTACATACGCCTTTCGTGTTTTCGATTGCTTTGCTAACGCAATCTATTCGATAAGAACAATATACAGAGGTCATCATTTTTCGCATCTTTTAAAGAAAGAAATTGTATAAGATGTTTCTAAAATAATGTCATCAAATTTACTGGCTTAATCTAATAATACAAGGCTTTATACTCGGTATTATTCATTATATTGTAGATAAGATCGAAATTATTTTATACATACGCGAAGTATGAATACTTAAAACCTCTTTTAGCTTTAAAATTTTAAAAGATATTTCAAATTTTTTATATATCATCTTAGAAATAACTTGTATATTACATGAGCAATTCTGCTATTCGCGGAAATGTTTATTGATCTCACTGTGTCTCAGTAATATGTTGAAATTATTCGATCTATTGGGATTTTTAATCGAAAAGGAAAAAAGAACTTTGCGATATAAGCAATATTGTTTTAAGCATTATCGCTTTTTTATGCATCGACACAATTTTCTGGTCTTCCTCTTATTTATTTTTTTTCTTTCTCTTTTTAATGATGACTCAGTGAGAAGGACATGGGGTGACGAGATAAGATTCGAATGCATAATGACAGTTATATTGCCCTGATTTTCATACATCGATAAGGAAAAGTCATCTGGGATTAGTCGAATATATCATAAATTAGATACATACATATATAAAAATGGTTTTAGTTTTCGTTATAATAAATAACTAAATATATAATACAATATTTATATGAAGTAAACAACGTAATCTATTCTGTCGTACACATACGAATTTCGACATCTTTGGTTTTGAATTTTTATTAATTACGAGACAGCACAACATAAGTGTTACAGTTCTAAAACTATATCTACTATTTATCTATAATAATGAACGCTGACGACTTCATTACAAAATCCTATCACTGATAAAACTGTTTATATGAAATGATTATTACGAATAATAATTAGAAATATTATTCATCATCAAATACGACATAACATTTTATCTCTCCTTCAAATAAACAGCGTCTAGTTTTAATTTGATGCATGTAGCTCGAATAAACACTTTGACGTAAGTTTATAAAAAAGAAGAAAAATAAAATAATTAACGGCATTAGTTTCTTTGAGTTCTACACGTTTCGCTGATTAAATTTATTAATCATTAGGAGGCGTGTACCGTTTGGACCGTTAGGAAACAATCATCGCCGTTGTTTAATTTTCTATTACTTTCTCGAATCAATGATCAATAACTTACGTTTAACCTTGCGCGTTCGATTGCTATACGTAAGGACGAAAACCAGTTCGGTTGGATTTTCCTTGGAGAATTTTGTTTTGAACACTTTCCTGTACATATGTTATATATACATATACTCTTCTGTTTATCCACACTTAATACTTCATTAATGAATGATTCGTTTTATTCCGTATTTCTACGAAGAAGGGATAAAAAGAGAAAAAGAAAGAAAGACACACACACACACACACACACACAGAGAGAGAGAGAGAGAGAGAGAGAGAGAGAGAGAGAGAGAGAGAGAGAGAGAGAGAGAGAGAGAGAGAGAGAGAGAGAGAGAGAGTTAATCACGGTCGAACTGATCACGTGTTTTTACGCTCGCAGAAGCCCGTTGATTGCAAAGGTATCTCGTCATAGAGGTGTTCGGTATTCGATTCGAAATCCGTGTGAAGACGTAGCAAGGTCGTCGGTGGCCTGTCATAATGATCTTCTTGCAGCAGTTCTGAAATAGGAAAACGGTGAAAGTCGATTGAGAATGTAATTTCGATTATTCGTAGTATAGTCGTCAAGAATATTTTTCTTTAGCTTACCGCGAAGATGACCGGATATTCGAAGGCCGATCGTTGCGGTACCATTAGCGTAACTACTTACGGGTTCGATGTTTATACTGGCTGGCAAGATTGTACCGATTTGTTCAGGATTCGAAAAGAAGTCTGGATTCGTACGTACAGGTATTTCTTAAACATTATCAAAATTTGTTAAATGTTTTGA
This sequence comes from Dolichovespula media, assembly GCA_911387685.1. Classification (NCBI taxonomy): domain Eukaryota; kingdom Metazoa; phylum Arthropoda; class Insecta; order Hymenoptera; family Vespidae; genus Dolichovespula; species Dolichovespula media. Next base: position 1,433,735 of record OU426856.1, on the reverse strand, counting down.
TAGAACTTGTGTGCTTGTGCAGGGATATGTAAAAGATATTAAAGGCATGACTATTGCATGTTGATCAAAATAGTACATTGAATTTCAAGGGATTTAATTTCATTTTATTCAAATTCATTGTAAGGTAATCTTTGCAAAAGCGAGCAAAGTTATCAAAAGTCATCGAGTGAGTGTTATGTGAATGCGAGAGAAATGATTAAAGTCAAGGACGTACAGATTTCATTGGCAAGTATTATCGCAAAAGGAAGCGTGAATTACGTATCAACCGAGAGAGAACGTCGTAACGTCATTGACACAACTTACGAGGTAAAGCACTATCAATGATCGTTGAAATCCTTCCGGGTGGTCGTTGTTTCTCGCTTTCACGCTCGCTATTCTTCTCCTTCTCGTCGTTGTAGATAGAAAGTCGTACCGTCTCAAAAAGTTTCGTCCTTGTGTGTATGATCGTCACGATTGCGACTGACATTAGACTGAGAAATACGATCGATGCGATAATAATCAACGCGACGTCCAATGGGATCGATGCTGCTGGCGTAACATTTTCTGTTGATAAGACAAAATTTAAATCAATTTCAGCTATATTTCTTTTCACGAATGTACAAACCTTTATGAATAGTTTTGACGTAATCAGTTTTCAGTGGTAGGTCATCACGAAGTTCTCCCTTTTCCTTCAAATGTCTTAAAAAGGTCTCTTTGAATGCGAACTTACTTCGATCTTTCGTCAGGATAGTCTTTTGTCGTTCCGGAACAGAGACAAGGACGATTAACGGTCGAATCGTGCTGGTGCTTGTGATATCATTTTCTTGATTATGCGTTTTAGTTTTAACATCGAATCCGGTTGAACGAGAGGTTGGTTCGCTGTTCGTGCTTTCGAAACTACTATCCGTGCTCGGTGGTGTGACATAATTATCCCATCCTATGAACGCGATTGTTGGAAACTACTTGGGAACTAATAAAAGTTCTTACAGTATCTAATCATGATAATTAAAAGTTATACAGAGTGAGTCATGTAACTTGGTACCAGTTAATATTTTGTCGATTTTAATGAAGGAAATAAAAAACGATTTTTTGTGTTAAGAAACGATGATGGTTCACGGAAATCTTATTTTACGTAGTTCATTAATTTATAACAAGTTACAATGATTCGTTAAGAGAGCTTTTATTATCATCATATAAAAAATGTATACCTTCTTCCACGATATGGTCAGTCGTCCAAGAAGAATCCGTCGTTCCTTTTTCGAATTCTATGATTTTCGTACTGAATAATCGAACTGTATTTGTGGTTTCAGACGTGGAATGTATGTCGGTAACTGTTAAAGTACAGTGTCCGGTTTCAGGATGGCAATGGCTGATATGTCCCTTACAGTTGCAGAAGTTTTCACATCCTCGACCCCAACGTTGCGGTGGACAATTTTGTTCACATCTAACGATAAGTATTATGATCATCTATATTATTTTATTTACAATAATTTATAGAATACGATACAAATGCTATAAAGAAATGAAACACCGTTGAATAATAGCGATTCAGCATTACCTTGGTCCCCAAAAACCTGGTGGGCAACGACAAGTACCATTTCTGAAATCACAAATAACGTCTTCGGCGCATTCGCATTTCTCCATACACTGCACGCCCCATAATCCTGGAGGACATTCTAGAAAATAGGTTGAAGGATTAGTTCTTTGAATGTTCATAATTATACTTGACGTTTCAATATTTAGCTATTTATTTATATTATTTTTAATTGTCGACAATGAAATAAACATATTTAAACGAATTTATATATAAGTAAAAAATTTCATTCTTATTTTATCATTGGTCAAACAATCGTATTTAAAGTTCTAAACGATTTTCGATTGCTTCTGTAATGTCAATTCTCTTCGAATCGTTTTGAGTCGAGAGAGTTCCCCTGTGTTTAAGCTTCTTGAAACACGTCGGGAAAGTGAGGACTTCGTAACTTCCGCGCATCCGTAACTTTCGAAGAGTCCTCGATCGTGGATATAATATTTATCCATACGGATCACGAGTGCCCACAGAGTTTTAGTAACAATATGCGCAGCTCTATTGAAATATGCTTTGGCAATAACGACAGATATACATAACGGACATCGAGCAAGGGATATTCTTGCTTCTTTCAGGCAAACGCTATTACAAAATGTGTATGCGTAATGTGAAAAAACGTTCTATTCTTGGCTTGCTATCGTTTCTACACGTTTTTCCTTCTTCTCCTATTATGCAGCGTCATCGTGGGAAATACGTCTCTTTACTACGGAAGGTTCGACGTCAAAATTGTTGCGTCAATTGACTCAAGGCGAAAGAAAGAAAAACAAGTTTATAATATACAAAGGTAAATGTGCATCAATTTTAATATGGTAGACCTTTGAAAAGATCTTAATTTACTTATTTTTTTTTACACATCGTTTGAGATTTTTCTCCTTGAGCCTATCAAAAACAAGATAGGAACGCAATTGCGAAAGAGATCATTTCTTATTATTCATAGTGCACTTATGGTGCCACTTTTACGCGCTAATTATTCACATTCCAGCGTTTAACACGACATTAACGTTTACGCTATATGTGCGGCATGTTCTTTAGATAGAAAGAAAATTGTAACAATTGTAAAAATGTGGTGCGTGCTTGTAATACGCTGTATACTGTTAAATGGGTCAAATAGTTTTGCGCAAGGATTCCGTGAATTGCAAAAAACTAGTCCATCCTTGGACTACTCCCAAGAAAGGATACTATATATAAATTTATACTGAAATATGTTAAATAACGCATCTAGAATTAATCTTCGAACGATTAGAGTTCTTCGAATAGTATGAATTTCGTGCTAAAGCTGAGAATATTCTAATATTCGAAATTTTCTTATTATTTTATTGTAATAATACAGCCATTGGCATTTTTTTTTTAGGGAAACATTCTAGCAACGATGATGTACCGAGCGGAAAAACTCTCGTTTATCGCGATTTGCGTTTGAACACGCGTATTTTTTCATTTTCTTATTTTCTCTATTTTTATTTGCTTTGGCAATCTCTGTAATTCGGGAAGGTCGGTTCGTTTCGCCGAGCGTGAAATTTATTCGTCCTATCGTGGTGCGGCTTTGTTATATTTATCGGGTATATTCACGACTTCGGATTGTTCTCATTAGAGCATTTAAAAAGTTAACAAGTAAATTTGCGAAAGTTGCTACACGAGATGATGTTTTTTTAGCTAAGATTTTTCCACGATCTTTTTAAGCGTCGTAATGAAATTACGCGTGTTCCTGTAAATTATTTTCATCGGAGGAACGGCGGGTTATGCAGATTTCCTTGATTATCCGACGTTAATTCGAGCTTAGTGGGTTAACTCAAGAGTATTGAATCCAATCTAAACACATTCAGAGTTTTGCCTTGTAGTATCGTGTTTCTAGTGTTACTCAACGTCCATGAATTTGCTTCTCGCAATCTCGTCCCTTTACACGCTGGACCGATTTAACTAATCGATTGTGTTACGATAGTTATGAAAGTTTCATTTATATATTATATTTTTCAATATACATATATCTACATATAGTTAATAACTAATTCAATAACTTTTCATAAAATAGTTATATAAATATCTTACAAAATAAAGACGAATATATCACTTCAAAGTAGCAGGATCTTCAAATTGGGTGATTTATAATAGTAATTCATAATCGTCTAATATGAAATTTATAATCATTCATTTGAAGCGTTACCAAACATTAAAGTATTACTATTGTGCAAGAAAGCCTGCGGGTTCCGGTTGGTGAAGTGATGATTCTATAAGGTGTTTCATTTTAAACAATATGACCAAATATATCCCATCCCATTGATTGTATAAAAATATATTTCAAATGAAAACTATTGTTTTTGAGAAGAAAATGTAATTCATATTGCAGCTATTTCGTAGAGAGCGCTGTTGTCAAGATGAGAAAGTTATAACAATCTTTTTAAATGAAAATCGATATTTCAAGTCTAACAAAAGTTATAGAAAATATCAATATGAGTTCAAGAAGCATCTACAATGTCTCTTTTTATTAATATTTTATCGAGTTATGACGTCTTGTAGATTAATAAATTGTTTAATCGTAATAATTCGATTAAGTGTCTTATAAACGTTTGATAACCAATGAATTTATTGATAAATTTTTTTTTGTTTTTTTATTTATTTATTTTTGTTCATACAGTTTTAAAGTTGTAATTATACGAAGCACGGTGTCCTTCAGCAGTCATAAAAAAAATATTATTGTGATCATATAGTTTATTAAACTTCAAGGCGTCATAACTCGATGAAATATCGGCGAAAAGGTATACTGTAGGTATTCTTTGAATTCGTATTGATATTCTATACAACAATTGTTCGACTGAAACTATCGATTTCCATTTAAAAAAAGATGTCATGAATTCCATATCTTGACAACAGTGTCAGTTACAAAATAGATGCAATAAATATTACATTTCCTTCTTAAAACTTAGCGTCCATTATTTGAAACATTTATTTATGCAACCAATAGGATCTGACATATTTGGTTATATCGTTTAAAATGAGACACCCTGTATAGATTCTATCTTCTTTAAAAGTCTCCTCATTATTTTTTCTCTTTTTTCTTCTACTCAAGTAAGCGGTACTAGAATTTAGTATAGAGATATTTAAATCTACATCTGTTTTCTTTTTTTTTTTTATCGCTAAGCTATGTTATTAGAAGGCGAGAAAGAGAAAGAACGAAGACTGATAAAGAGGTTCGATGTTTGCCACGGTTGGAAACGTTGGTGGGAGATGAATGAATAGCTTAACCTTTAAAGAGATGAAACGACAACGTAATCTTTATTTTATTGAAGAGAGAAGGAGAAATATTCTGATGAAAATAATTATTATCTCTAATCATAAATAACTACAGAAATTTTGAATTTCTTAATTACCAGATTATAAGTAATTTTTATATATCATTAATTTTTGAATATTACATTCTACTACATTTCTATTGTTTTCCGTTTTGTTAAGACTTACCTTTTGAACAATTAGTTCCTTGGTATCCTGGATCGCATTGACACTTGTTCGGTGAAATGCAAACACCCGCGAGGCAGTTCTCACAAAAAGGCACACAACTCGCCTCGCCGTTCTTCTTGTCGCGAATTTCCAGTCGTTTGTAACCCTCGCAGCACTCTTTCACCTTCCTGGTCTTGACTTCCGACTGCAAAAGAATTCCATTCATTCAAACGCTTATTTGAACATTTATATCTTCTAGATCGACTGCCGATTGCTTCGGTATACTTATATCAATTTCTCCGATATCTTGTCGATTTGTTACATTTTACGCGATCGAGTACTTTTCTACAAGAAAATAGTCTTAAGTTTCCGATTCTGAAGAGTAAGAGGGGAAAAAAGAGCGAAAAAAGAGGAAGAAAGAGACAAAGAGATAGAAAGAGAGAGGGAGAAAGAGAGAGAGAGAGAGAGAGAGAGAGAGAAAGAGCTCGCATATTCGTGTAACTGTTTCGCTAGTAATCTGTCTTAAGTGGATACCACTGGAGAAGGCTATGCAATAGATGTTCATAAATAACTCGTTAAAGACGGGAACTACTTTCGTTTCATTCCTTGTCCATCGTCCTTCTTTGTCCAATCGTAATTTCATTCTGCTTTCGACTACGCCCACGTATATAAAATATACTATTGCATACATTACGAAAAAGTCGAGGTAAGAGGATTCATTGGTTTGCATAATATTTGGGGTATTTCATAGTAAAATCTTCGTGTTTACGTAATTTTCTACGCTTGATTTCATGTATGTAGTAACTTACATGTTGTTAAATTAAAAAAATAACAGTTATCCTTTTTCTTATGCTTTTGAGATCAGAAGTAACGGATAGTAATATGTTCTAATTTTAAAAAAGAAGAATTATGAAGTATTATTTTTTTACCTTTGTGAGCAGAATGCACTGATACTCCTTTGAAGATTAATTAATCATGTCTATCAAATTGCAACCTATGGTACTCTGTCATCGTGCTGATTTTAAAGTGAAAGTGGAGTAGTCACTCTGTTCTATTACGGAATACATACATACATGTATGTACGTTTCATAATTTCGATATACTTATTGAATTATCTTATTGTTCCTGCTTTAATTTTGGTTAAATTATATTTTTAAATGTACATTGTTTTTAAAAAGAAGAATTTTTCATTTACAGCTTTGTAGCTAATTCGATGTTATCGAATAAGGAACTTTATTAAATCGTATTTAAACGAATCCTGTTGATTTGAATTATTAAATCATGAACGATAATTGGACCGTGCTGGATATCACGAGAATATATCATCATTTTTGCTAGAGAGTAACTTAACTCTTTACTAGGGAATAACTTAATTTTTGACAATTCGATACAAATTCGAAACGGATTCGATTGATTGAATTTGTAAATTCTGAAAATATTCTCGTCCCGAAAAATAATTTTTTTATTTTATTAAAAAAATTATACAGAAGAAAGAATGGCATCACTTCGGTTATGTTATTCTTTTTATCTTCAAAGATCAAACTATCTAGTTTTTGTTCTTTCTATTTACGACTTCCGATCATTCTATTCTCCCGTGTTTTTCGAAAGATCACACTGTTTTTTTTTTTTTTTTTACTGAAAAGTTTAATAATTCTTCACGCTATTTTCTGCAACGATCTTTTACGCGTGGAAAATGTTTATGGTTGCATTTTGTGTTACAAGGACCTCTCTTTCTACGAATGCCACGGTCGAATAATTACCTATCGGTGAACGGTTCAGATGGACTGTTTAAAGATAAAAATTCTTTAAGAAACTCGCTCAATGTGCATGACTATTACAACTTAGAATTACGAATTACGTTATCGATTCGATTCGTTTCGTGTCACGTCCAGCTTGGCGCCGTGCCTCACGATACTCATGGTAGATGTAATATCTGTTCAAGATTTTGTTGCTTCTATGTAAATAAGATTTTCGCCAGTTGTTTGGTTGGCAAGAGCTCGACAAAATTATGAGAGCGTAATCGATTGAGTTCTTCGATATGATGTTTTGTCAGATGCATTTTTCATCGAACTATAATCTACTCAAGTTCCTGCTTTTCTCTTTCCTTATGTCGTTTCATTTGTGTTCTTTTATATGCGTTTCTTCGATGTAATAAGAAATCACTTTGTACAGCACTAGATCATTATCGTTTTAATCGTCGAGATATAATGGATTCTATAAAATCGTGCACCGTGTTCTGGCACAACGAGAAAATTTTTCTATCCTGTTTTTTCACTAAATCCAAGACGAAGAGAACGTGTAGTCCGTGTGGTGCAAGTTTAGACAAACGTTTGCTATATGTTATGTACATTTTCCGTATTAATCCTCGTTCATATGCAATAAGGAAAAGTTCACCGTTATTTAATTGCAAAAATTACTTGAAAAATCCCATTCTCTGTGTTTCGAAGATATCAGTAAGGTATCTCATGTATAAATAACAAAAAAGAAATGCAATATATTTGAGACCCAACTTTCCTTTGCACTACTTATTCTATCTATTTATATGTTCGTGAAGAAATGCCTTGCACGATCCACGATTTTTCACTTTTAGCTCGATCACCTTCTCTTTTCTCCTTTCTTTTCCTTTTATTATATTATAATATGCGGGCCGATTATGAAATATACGAATCGTATGTTCTTTAAATTCTTCTAGTACTTTACTTTTGGCAATAATTTCGACGATATGAAGGAATCGAATCGAATAAGGTTGCAAACCTTGGAAAACATTGTGCAAATGATCTTTTACAAAAAGTTCATTGCGTAGAACATTAAAAAAAATTTGCTTTTAAATTCACTTTTTTTTGCCGCACACGAACTCTTCTTTCTCTTTTTCCACGTCTTAAATTATCGTATATCTTGCCAGAAACACTTTGTCATTAAAATTATTTCTACGATTAAATAAAAAATTTAGGATGATCATATCAGAAATGCAAAAATGACAAGCCATGTAGGAGTCTTCCTTTGCCGATGGTTTAAAAATTTGATGGACTCGGATGATTTATATTCGTAAATTTGTTTTTCGAATGTAGTTACATAAATACTGAATAAAATGAATAGCCTTTCGAAATTGTAAAAAAATATGTGCATGAGCGTTTAACATTTTAAAAGAATCACAGGTCTCTTATTGGATAAATGGACAGAATTTTTGAAACGGTAGGATATTTCGTGATTTTACAGAAATGATATATTGAAATACTAAAAAGATATGTAATCTAGAGCTGATACTTGAATAGTAATATTCAGGACTCTTAAGTTCTTTCGATTTATCGAGATGTCTACCTTGATACGTTTAGTATAAATAATATACAAATGCTATGCATTTATAAAAAAATACTGAAATTAAAAAAAAATGTTAGAAAATTATTTCATTGTATCTCTTTTTTGATTCGATTTCATAACCTCTCTCTTATCCTTCGCTCTATAAGTTCCGTGTTTACAAGGCGCGGCTCCTTCTCTTCCTTTCTTCGTTCTTTTCTATTTGTTTAATTAGACACTCGAAGCGACCGTTTTCCTTGTAAAGCATAATTAACGCATTCGACCACGCTCGAGTTAGCGAAAGAGATGACGTTGAGTGAAAGAAAGATAAGAAAAAAAGAGAAATAGATGGAAAAGAACAATAAAAAGAAAAGAAATTTCATCAAACATGATATAGGCGATTTTATCATAAAGAAATATTTTATAATTTTGCGTGTCGTCATTTTTTCTTGAACACTTATTTGCATCATTAATTGTTTAATCGAACGACTTCGGTCTAATAGACCATCGAGAGCCGCTCGTTAAGAGTCCGATCGATTTTCTTGTTATATAATGTTTCGAGGACACATTTACCGTACATATGTATGTATATCGAAATGAGCCGAGCTCCGAAGCTTTCTAGGAAATGGAATGTTTGCTCCAGTAACATCGGGCTCGACGCTTTATACGAAAGTAACCGGTGGAATTGCATTATGCTGTCTATATAATGAACGAATTGCTTGATTAACGATACAAGGGAAGGGAGAAATAGAGATAGAAAGAGAAAGGAAGAGGGAGAGAGAGAGAGAGAGAGAGAGAGAGAGAGAGAGAGAGAGAGAGAAAACTTGGACGTTAAATTCTTAGAGGTACATACATATAACATGGGTATGCTTAACGCATTAAGATTGGATCGAGAGAAGTGTTTTGAATCTTTTGGCATTAAATAATGATTCTTCTTGTTATTTTATTTCCTTTCGTCATTAAGGGATTTTCTATAACGTATAATTTTGTGTATTACTCTGTAAAATTAGTACTTCTATAACATTAGTCGTCCAAGATTGTCTAACAGTATATGATTTAATATATCCAATATCGTTTACCTTTATCCGATATCGTTGTCTCATTTCTGTTCGCGTTCTAGGACATCTCGGTGGTACTTGTAGGCACCACGTGAACGTGTTCACTACTACTGGTTGGGCGTATGTTTCCATCGAAGTGACCGTGTAACTGTAACATTCGATCAATTAACCATTAACCTCTCTGGCGATTCCCTTATCAGGACAGCTTTAGTGCCATGCGAACGGGACAAGGTGAACAGGGAATAGAATATCTAGTAAAGCCAGGCCAAGATCAGTGTCAAGGTCCTTTCGTATCAAAGCTATTAAGCGAGTAGTCAATATAATTACACCTTTTAGATATTATTAAATATGAGAAATTTCATTAAGTATTCAAAATTTTATTTCTCTCTTCATTATATATTTTATAGCTACTCACTTTTCGGTCCTGGTACAAACGTGGTCAGTCGACAACGCATATGACGCTTTGATCGTCCAGAGAAGAAATAACCACTTTCCAAAGACGTTCATTTCCAGGTACGGCGATACTACTTAACATTCATAATTTCCTTCTTAATTATTTTTTTCAAACAAAGTCGATTAGTTTTTTTCGAATGTGGATTATTCCTGAAACATGACATTTTTGAAAACAAGAAAAATATAGATATTTCGTTCTGGAATGCTTTAAGGAAACGAAGAACGATATTGATCTTGTCAGTGGTTTTTAAATACTTATGAGGTATCTCGTTACTATCCGTAACGCGAGACATGGTAAAGGTGCAATGTTACGCTTATTGCTTGCTCTTTGGGAGAATAAAGGAGGAGAGAGAGAGAGAGAGAGAGAGAGAGAGAGAGAGAGAGAGAGAGGACAGAGAGCCATTGAGATTTTGCTAGGGAAAGTGTGCCACCCGCAAAACTTGCGACGGATTTCCTGGTAGAACGGTAGAAACCGAATGGTTGGGGAAAGTAGAGGAACAGTGAATAAAGTGATTTAGAGATTTTGAAAATGTATTTTATGGTAATTAAAATTTTTGATATACAAAATTAGTTATATCAAAAATACCGATAGATCTCTATTAGTAAAGATAACGAAGATTCTATCGTAGTCCTCGTTAACGACTTACTAAATACATTTCGCATATTTCATTTCGTATCATGAAACATTCGTAACGAAGCCACAAGCACATAATTCCGCTGGGAGATCAGAAATTATAATAAACTATTTTAGATTCGACGCGGAGTATATTGAGCAAATTTAACTGTACGTTAGCGTACGCTATCGAGTTTCGGTCGACAGGACGCACGTACAATAGATTAATTTAAAGTTAGCAATATTTGTTCCTTCGCATGGATCCAACGAGGACGACGAGTGATTTATCACACGTGCTATATTAGACCAGTACACAGTACTTTGATACCTACAGATAGACAAATGAAGATTATCGTGGGAATTGAAATGGGGACGCTATTTAATTTTTTAAACTGGTCATCGTCATAGCACCGGAAACACCGAGGCACGACACAAATATGAGGCGCGTCCTTTTGAGGGATCATTTTCAAAGGGTGTATTCCGACGGGAAGTACGGACTTGACGGATAATTCGAGTAGGCGGGACACTTAAGAAGGGGACATCTCAATCGTTTACTTATCAACTGTTGAAGAAGAAAATGAGCGTTACATTCCACCTCACCTTTCCTGTCTGATACTATTACCGTTAACTAATATTATCAAGTATTTTTCATACTTCATATGTATTAATTACGCGTACACTCTTTGATATTTCCCCGCGTCGTGTCAGGTGCAATGTATCGTCTTAAGACTTTTCATTTTTAAGGTTACGATCTCGTTCAATAATGAGCGTATCGTTCCAACGTCGTTCTTTTTACCTCAACGAATGGATTAGTTGTAATCGAACAAATATATTCAGAACGTGTTCTATTACGCGAGATAGTAATTTAAATGTTTTGGTGAGCTTTAGAGATCGTTGTATCGAGCGACAAGCGTCGGCTGAGAGAAGAAATAAAATATCTCGGTGACGTTTAGAGTCACCGAACGAACTAGCTGTGCATTTTGTGAGAATTGCTTCTTGATCTTTTAAATGATATTCCATATAGAGAGTCGCGCGCATTAAAAAACGAAATCGAGCTCACATTCGCATGTTTCACGCCTACGAGAGTATAATTCAACTTTCTGCCGTACCTCCTACCCCTACTCCCACTCTTTTTTTTAATGGGTCAAACGTGTCCGGTGAGGATTTTTGAGTCGAGTTGGAAAATTAATTAACACGTATATCGAGCAGTCTCTAGTAGTACGAATTAAAAGCTCTCACGAATTCGTGTTCGTTAATCTAATTTTATTATTTAATATTTTCGTTAACGATAGCTCGGAATAACTTCTATCGTTTTGTTAGTCCTTTGTCGATGTCGTTTACCGAGTACGTATCTGTACATTTTAATAATCGTACTTACGTTCATTGATACATACGAATCAATGATATAATCAAAACAAAAATCACTATCCTTTATGAAATTGTTTACAATTGCTTGAGCCACTAATTGAAACTTATCACTATTTGTATTCGAACTGAAATAAAACGATCGAATCCATTTTAAAAGAAAGAAGAGATATCACAAAGATTTTGGGCTTGTGAGACGAAATTTGTACGTTGGATTCGCGGGCTGATTTAGAACTGCCAGCAGAAATATAACGAGCAATTGGCGTGGTCGACACTCGGAATGCACTTGTGGTACAATGAACTCCGACCCTCTCGCAACGATCAGGAGGACGACGACGATAAAGACGGGATACGGAGAGAAAAAAGAGGGATCGGCTAAGTTCGGAGGGGGATACGATTAACGGAAAGGGACGAAAAGGGAAACGATACTTGAAACAACGCTATGGACATCAAGGATATCCTGTAGAGACAGACTTTGCTTGAGAAATAAGAGTTCCTTTTGTTTGTTTCTTTACTTTTATATTTTCTCTCATATACGTATCCTTTAATCTACCGTTAGTTTATACAACCGACTAAGATCCCTGTAAATATTGATAGAACCGAGTACTTTCCATCATGCATATTACGTATGCTATGCAATCTATATATTATACGAAGATTATAAAAAAAGACTAATCAAAAACTTAATTGGACGGTATGTAATAAATTATTTCTTATAACTATCTCTCTGCCTACTACTACCTTTACTTATACGTTAAGAGAACGAATGAAAATTATTTCAATGATAGTGTAAGATATTTTACTCAAAAGAAACGCTTATATACGTGTATCGAAGAAAAAAGTTGGAACGACCGTTCGATTTTAACGATCAATAGAAAAACTCGAAAGTACTTTCCGAATAGTTCGAAGGACAACGCTCGTACATTCGAATCCTCTTATTCTAACTCGTTTCGGCTCTTAGGAAAGTACATGGTTACGTTTGAAGAAAAAAAAAAAAGATAAAATCCGAATAGACAAGCGAAAGTGAAGTTGGGCTTCTCGTCGGTTGTCGGACTGTGACTACGAACAAGCAGACTAGTATAATAGGATGATTGGTCAGGGCAATTCCCTCTTTTCTTCTTCAATTCTCGCGGCACGCAATGAACCGAACTCTCGTTGCAACGTTCAACGAGCCATCGGTCGTTTAATCTTATAAGTCAAGAATAATGCCTTCCTCCTACGACATAGACTAATTAGTAGTCACGAAGGAACGATCGGTTGTTCTCCTACGTTCGAATAGTTAATTCGGCTATAATACGTTTAAATTTATAAAATATTTCGTAATTCACATTTCAATAAATACATAATTTCGAAATAAGTAGATTTCGAGATAAGGAGATTCTTGAATTTCTTGTCCTGTTATTTAAAACATATGAAAATGAAATGTAACGTGTCCTTTTCTGTTTGCCTGATTCCATTTTCCCTAAGATTATTCATTTTTATTTTAGCTGTCTCATGAATATTTTTTCGAAGATGAGATTCGATTGATATCATTTCGTGGAAATATTTCGAGAGAAGTATTTAATTTATTACTATTACTTGACCTTCACGTTCTTTTACGTTCAACGAATGATGCACGAAGGAATCCTTTCGCGACTTTAACGACGCGACGATAAAATTAACGCAAACACTGTCGTCGACGTCTGGATTAATTTCTTGATTAGATCATATATTTTGTAATAGTATTATAAAATAAAAAATTATGGAGGCAGCCTAATGAGTCTTCACTTTGGATTGTTTCTTGGATCTAATTGCAAGTAAAAAATAATAACGTTTGATTCGAGAAGCCACGAATTGAATTTATACGAATTTCGCCGTCGTTAAATCGACGTAGATTATATTTATGATATTAAAAGAAACATAAAACGTTTCGATTTAGAAATACTAAAAGCGAAAGTATTTTTTCTAATCTTATTTACGTGCTTGTTCCTTTTTACTTAATTTCTTGTATATCTATCTATTTATGCAATAAAACTATTAACGAAAGAGTTATTTTGGAGTTTCTCTGAATGTAAGAATATTTAATGGTATCGACGTTAAAGATAAACGAACAAGAAAGTTTCTCGTAAATACCATACGAAAAATAAAATTCGAACAGAATATTTCCTTGTACGTGTCGACTTTGTCTGTTGTTGTCGTAACGCTTTGTCAATGTTACGGTACCATTTTTTTGTTGACAAAAATCGACATGTAAAATAGAAAATACATGGTTGAAAGGTACCTCTTGCATAACGATTGCGTCGATTAAAGATCATTCGACGTAGTCGTTCTGAGATCGTTTAATTAACGCTCAGGCGGATTACGTGATCTATACGCGATTTGGAAGAATTAAAAAAATAGAAAGCGGGATTCGGAAAAAGTTTCTGTCTATGGACGTAAGTATAGACCTATCTGTCTTCTCATCTCATTCGACTATTAAAGCAGACAACGTGTGAGATCGTAAAGACGAATCGTTAGAGATAGCAATACGATTGATTTTACTTGTCTTCGATAATGGTCTAAAGTATAAACACTAAGTTATTGACCATTAATAAGAAATTAATTGTATTCTTTTACCATATGGGTAATGTATCGAGAAATTTGGTTTTCATTAGGCGACTTACCGATAAATTTATTAACTCGCGCCTTAGTATTCAATAAATGAAATTAAAAAAAAAAAAAAAAACAATTTCGAACGGAACGTAAGAATTCTACTCTTCTTTCGGCCTTGACTTTTCGACGGGAATACCAACGGCGATTATCCAACCGATATCATAAAATTTGAATTCAAGTGTTCGGAGACAAATCGTTCGAATGATATTAATAAGACGACTTTTAACATTTTTGGAAAATCTTATCGTTCGATTTTATTCGAACAAGTTAATAAATAAGCTCGCATTGAATATAGCAATTTGTTAAAAACTACAATTTGAATAATGTCGTTTATTGCGATAATGATATATTCGACGAAAAATACAAGAGACACGTTTTCACACTAAGAAGATAAATTGGGCTGCCAGATTGATTATATTGTTTGTTAACAAATTTTATTTTTCTATGGGGAAATAGAAGAAGCGGAGACAGGAGCTGAGAAAGTTGCTCGCGCGTGGACTCGATTGGAGACAGTGACATTGGTTAAACAACGCCGAGAGCTGTTTGATATTACGCAAGGTGAGCATTGTTTCATTGTAACGAGCCATCGTAATTAGCCTCATTACGTTTCTAATAACTGATATTACTTGGTGGATATATCTTTGATATCTTAGACCTAAAGGCCATTAGTTTCATGAAATAAGCGTGCATTTAAGGTATACACTCTAATGATCAACAAAGATCCGCATTTTGCAAAAATGCGATTATAATACTTCGTCTCTTAAATTTTTTTTAATCGTTTACGCGAAAATATATAAATTGGATTTTTTTTATCGTACATTTCTTTCAATAATTTTAATAATTAATTGTCATATTAATGTTGTTCATTGAAATCAAGCGTATCGATGAAATGATCGACATTAAAAAATGAGTCGTATCAAGTTCGAAATCGACAGTACATCCGCCTTAATCTCGTTTCGTTGTTGTGCAATTGACGAAGACTCCTTGGTTTCCCGTTACTTTCTTTTCTCTTGAAAATAACTTTCGCGGTCGATCGTAAGAATGTATGCATATCTCAGTGTACCTGTTGAAATCAAAGAACAATTATTATTCGGTTCGAAACAAATGAAATCGATTCGTTCTTATTTTTGATTGCTTCAGGGGTTTCGATTATTTCTTAAGGAGATAAAAAAAAAAAAAAAAGAAAAAAGTCAGCATCGTTTTTGAACGACGCACTAACGTCGATGTTCCTCGCGTGTATTCGTGAATGGTGAAAGTGGTTGGCTGCTGGCTGACCAGTCGGTTCATTGTGCGCATTGCAGACGTTTCGCGGAAAGGATCGACTTCCCGGTCTTCCGATTACGCAAGTGGACGAACCAGTTTTGGGCCAGGTCGCAAAACTCTTCCTTTCTACTCGATGTCAACCTTCTGTTCTATTACGCTCGAAGGAACCTTAAATACTTTGGTACCTTCTTTATTTTCATCTGTTCATGTATTCGTATATCTTGCAGCTTATTTTTAACATTTATTTTATATAATTTGGTATTACATTAAGAGTATGTACGATTTAATGATATCGAATAAACTAATTTTGAATAAATAAACAATCATGTTATAATTAATTATTTTAATCTTCGAATTCTTTTTTCTTATTTTCGTTTCTCAATAAGGAATCGAGGAGGCGATTTAATCAGACAACTGATAATGAGTGTTTCACGCGTATCCGTAAAATCGAAACTACGAATAAGAGGTAATCTGGTAGACCACTATCGTTATTAAAAGTGAATTGGCTTGTTCTGCTTTGACGCCAATCACTCGAATAATAGAACAGAGTTCTCATTTATCACGAACATTCAATCAGTCGAGCAGTCATCCAACACGTTCGATCTAAGAACACTAAAGTATTACGTAAGCGTATGACCAAGACCGTATGTGGAATTGATTCAGTCATTAAACGCGATGACGAAACATCATTTGGTTAATTGTATTATTTTAACACATCAATGTGACATACTTTTCAACAAAACTTTCTCGACAATATATAATTGATCATGATTCGTATCTGTTTATTTCAAAATAAGTAGTCGAAGAAAATTTTGAATTACTTATGGACTGTAACGGATTACTTTGAATCGTTGTGTTTATACTCGACCTTATGAAAACACACGTATCTCCGACTTTCCTTGGCTACTTTTTAGACATTCCCGAGATATTCGTCGTTTCCGCGTCTTCAAATTACGAAACTGGGCGAACCACTTTCTGGACATCTCTTCCTCGCTACAATTGCATTTCACCGTATGAAAGCAGCTATGGTATCTGTGACTCTCTTTCTTTTCTGATTCTTTTCCATCCATCTTCGAGAAAGTAGAAGGATTTTAAACACACGTAATTGCGAGAAAAAAAGTCATTCGAGCAAATGACAAAAAGTACGAGTGCAAATTTTATATTGACGAAATTGGATAACCGTCATAATTGTAAATGAATGAGACTCATATAGTTTCGTGCAATTGCAAATCGAATGAAATTATTAATACAATAATTATGAGAAAGTCGATAATTTTATTCATGTTTTATCAACGTTTAAATCAAGATAATGAAAAGTGCTGAGTATATTGATTACAGATGAGCGTGGAACGTAATTTATGAGACTTATACGCCCGCGTGACACACACAACATACACAAGTTCAGCACATACGTTATATTAAAGAATTACATAGGTATTTCACGCACCGAGCATTCATTAAAGAAAGATCAAATTTAATGATCGACGAAATCAATATTTCTTTTACACTGACTCCTTTTATTGAACCTTTTGGTTTCAACTTCTTTATTCTCACTTTATAGTTTTTAAGCATATACTTATCCATTCTTAGTAATGTTCGTATTTCACATGTTTGTCGAATTCGGCAATCGATTTCTTTTAATAGAGGAATACCGCAATTAAAAGAATGATCGTTGTTCCGAGTACCCGAGACGTATCGAACATTGAAAATGCAGAGTTGTAATAGCCACTTCCATAAACCTGTAGTCCGGCTGTTTCTATACTACGTTTACAGTAATCGCCATCTAAAACAATAAAAGAAACACATAAATCTGTAGAAGTTTTTGTTCGAGCGATCAATTTAGTCGGTTGTTAATCGGTATGATCATGATTGTTTCAAAAAGTTCTCCAGTCTCTAAAACTGTTCATAGTTTCGTAGTTCAATAATTTGATCAGTTATTAAGATCGAAATATTTATCACTATCCGAATGTCTATTGGATCATGATTACTTATTGGATACGTTGATTTTTTTTTTTAAATGTGGATTAAATAAATATTTATAATATCAAATACTTTAATCTACATACCAGTCTTGTTAGTTCATAGATTCAGATAATGTTTAGCTTGAGGGTCGAACGGAAGGCTATACGAAACTTAGGAATTCGTGCAATCTAGATAAAGAAAAATTCGAGGAGATACGATACGAGTCGCAGGATAAAGATTCGAGTGGTACTTGCTTCTCGGCCTACTTCGATGTTACCGATTTAAACAACGTATTCGTTTGAAGAAACTTTCCAAGTAAAATTCACGAGGTAAGAGAATTAAAAGGGTTCTTCGCGAAGTCGATCGATACGAGTCACGTACGCATCTGTACTTTCCATCGGAATCGCTTATGAGGAGACGGTCTTTTCATTTTTCTTTCGACATTCGATTTCAGCGAGTTTATATTCTCTTCGTATATATTTTGCAAATACTCAGTATATATTTATTTCTATACGTACTGAGTAAGAACACACCATAACGCGTTAATTATTTGTGAAATCTTCAGCTCCATCTTTGGTCCAGTTTTATCATTCCATGAATATAAATTGTCGTTACTCTTATCGGAATTACCATTAGAAAATACTTAACTTCCAGGAAAGTAATATTTATGGCACAGTAAATAGTGTGTATGTACAGTACGAAAACCGCGAAGGCTAACAGACGGTATTCGGTTTACCATTCCTAGCATCTGTGACTAAAAAATCAAATTTAAAACCTTTCCTATAAGACAATTTTATCGATTTACTCTTTTGGAATGAAAAAATTGAATGATTAAATATCAACGTAAACGAATATTCTTGTTCCGTATAGCTGTATAGACGATCAAAGGTCTATGTAGAAGGGAAAAGGAGAAAGGAAAATCCACGCTTGGCATTCCAAGTCGAGGAGGAGCTCAGAAGCTCCGCTAGAATCGAGAGTGAACGCAATTTTGACGTTGGCTCACGTAAGAAAATACGGAAGAGGTGCACGCGCGCGTCCAGCAAGAGTTCTCTCGCCATTCACTCACTCGTTTTGTTGCAGATACATATATGCAATAACGTCAGAGGTGCGTCACTAACTGAATTATATGGATGGTTATGGGTTTTTAAGGTGCAACATGCGATGAAAACGAGAGTGGAATCGTCGAACGTGTCTCACGACTATGGTTTCCCTCCTTTCCTCTCTCTCTCTCTCTCTCTCTCTCTCTTACTCCATCTCTATCGCTATCACACCTTCCCTCCTTCTTTCTCTCTTTTACTACCAGAGACTACTCCGATTTCGCAATTATTCAATCCCACGGGTCCCAGAACTTTACGATCTGCTATCTAGATCGGTGACCGAGCTCGCGTTTCTATGTTTATGCGGAAATAAAATCGATCTGTTTTGTGTTTTTTTTTTATCCCTAGCATGAATAACTTTCAAAAGTCTTCCTTAAAAACATGGAACATTGATCATTCTCAAAACTCGTGCGACGCTCTACGTTAAAAATTTGATGGATAATGCTAGTTACTTAAGTTCGAATTTGGTGAACGAGTGATCGCATAAGATGAGAAAGGTACACTAGCCCGTTAATTCTAATAATTTCAACGGTACAGTAGCGTATCGTAATTTAGTCGTGTGTGTCGTCACATAAAGGAGTATATGTAGCGTTAGCCGGTAAGTAGTACGTGGGAATCGCAACCTTCAATCTGTTACGGTAGGATATTGCATAATTTGTAACAAGTTACTGGTAGTGGCAGACACGTCACGAGGATTAGATTTGTAAATTTTACGTGTAATAGTTAAAGGAAATACGGCTTGTAAACAAAATAAAAGATAAAAAATATTAGAAAAAATGTTGGATTAGCTTTGTTTGTGTGAGATAATTTTTTTTAGGAAACTTTTCTTACCGTAAGACCAACCAACAACCTCACCGCTCCTTAGATTCTCTGTTCTCAACCAGTCCTCGAGTGGTCTGAAATATTCCCTTAAAGCAGATCCGTCTAATCTATTCTCTCCGATCGCTTGTTCGAGTGTATCTTGCCATGGCATCGACGAGCCCTTTTCCATCAAGTTTCTGTGACAAATGGTTTTATTTCGTTAAAAATTTTCGATCAATCACGTCGATTTATGTTATATTTCCTAATATAGATACCTTTTATAATACATGCATACATGAATATATCTAGATATATCGACAAAATTTTTTCTTCTTTTCAGAGAGAGTATTAATTAAATACATTTTAAACAGTTTTTATTTCGTTTGTAATAAATCGAAACTTTCCACATTCGATATTTACATGGCACTTATATATCGCAATAAAACTCGAGTCGTTTCTCAAGATAAAGAAGCTTCTATACACTTATACGGTTAGCTTCTTATCGAAAAAAAGTAAGAAAGGCGTTGTTCGCACACACTGTATAATTAGGCCCATCCGTGAGTAATTGGATCGAATTACACCTACTTACCTAGCCGTGCGACGCAACAATGCGTAATTTTATAAAGAAAATCATCAGAGGTTTATATATGTATGTATGTTACGAGTGAGACGCGAGTGAGCCTGTTTCATTGTTAAAATCACTCGCTTCGAATCGTATTTTCTTTGAGAATCGTGCATACCCAATTAGGTCCCTGCGTATTCTACGCGTTAATAAAATAATTTTCGTTATTAAATTAATTCCTTGAGATGATTTCTTCCTGATACCTTTGTAATCGACTAACTAATAAACAAATTATGCGATTACTTTTCAATGAAAATCTCTCTATCCATTTTTCTTATAACGTATATATTATGTTACTCAATCGTGTTCTGCTCTTTATTATAAATGGATTTATGAAAACATCTTCTCTAAAAATTATTTGTCGCTCATATTCGTTCAAAGAGATACGATGATGATCAAATACGGACACGAACGTATCGCGGCTCGCTGGATCGAATATATAAAAAAGTTAGACAACATTTTTTTGTTTATTTGGAAGTAGTTTACAATCAATTCTTATTGAGAATTATAAGTAAATTATTCTGTGGTACTAGAACGTGAATAATCAATGATTATCGTATGTTTGATTCTAGCTAATTCTAATGTATAAATCTAGAAGGTAATATCTTTTTAGCCTGCGGATCTGAAAATGAACGGCTCTTTGTTCAATGTATAACACGTTTATTTAATAATACTCGACTACTTCGAGGAGTAAAAGCGATGAATTACGATGTCACTGGACCGATTAAAGCGAGGGAGTCGTTTTCTGTTACGATGCGACGTATGATTCTGTTGCCGTTAGCATCGCGAGCACGCCCTCGTGTAATATAAACTTGCTTTCCTTGGAATTTCCTTGGAATTTTCCTCACGTCGACATCCACCTCGTTAATAATTCTGTCTTTGCACGACCTCGAAATGTTTTGTTGAATATCGTAGCCTATCCTCGAGCGTGAGGATTCGATTAAAAATGATTTCGTAAACAAATTTCGTATTTGTATCGAAATGAAACAATTAGAAATTTTTCGATTCACCACATCTCCTGGTTCTATTAAGTTTGCATTATCCTTTACGTAGCAATGTCCTTCGAAGTCATTCGGATACAGTCATTCGAACGTAGTTTGAAACGTTTGAAATCGTTGCACAGTGTGCTGCCGAGAGAATGGTGCAATTTTACTCGATAAATATGCTTTATAAGAAGCCGCGAAAAGTATAATTTCGTTCGATAACGAGCTACAAAATAACAAACATTTGTAATTTCTATGCATTTTGATGTTTGCGTTTGAGAATGATCGAGCAATTGGTGTAATTTTACTCAATAAAGACGCTTTATAAGAAGCCGCGAAAAGTATAATTTCGTTCGATAACGAGCTACAAAATAACAAACATTTCTAATTTCTATGCATTTTGATGTTTGCTCTTGAGAATAATCGAGCGAATGGGAAATATTAAAAGTGTTAATATCGATGTTTCCTCGAGCTTTTACGATCTATCGTTTCTTCTTCCTTTGAAGTGAAAATGTGAAATATACGATTACATAAAACAACGATAAAAAATTGATATTATGTAAGAAATCTTTTTTGTTACTTAGAGCGGAGAATATAAAAATTCTGTTGAGAAACAAACAAAATGACGATAATACAAAAATCCCTTATCAATTTCAATTTACTTTTAAAACGACATACTATAGGACTCGATCTAGAATATTGAAAAAAAAGAAAAAAATAAAAATTCGTCTATACGTTCTCAGGTGACTTCCGGTTCTTATGTGAAATGAAGAAAAAGAAAACGGACAACTTTCTTCGTGGGAAACTGTTCGATTGGCAAAAAGGAATTTGGTATGTCGGGAAGGTTCCCCTCTCTTTCGTGAAACTAATTTATGTCGATCTCATAATTTCCGGTACTCGACGAGGAGTACGCTCGTGCCTCGTGCTTGTGCTCACGCGCGCATGTTCTAGCGAAATCAGACACTTTCCTACCGTCGCAAGGATTTCGTAACGCGGGATGCTGAGAGCACGGCTCGTTATGCGTGTTTACTACATCGCGTTGTGCTGTTAGCATCGATCGTACGAACGAATCTTTTCATTCCGTTACTATCGAGAAAGCTCCTACCGATTTGTAATATTTTTTGCAATTCAAAGAAGTTCCTTCCAAGATTTAATACAATTTTATAACATTATTTCTGTCTTCTAATATTCGTATGTAATTAAATACATTTATGAATTCGCGTATTTATAATATTTAACATGATGTCATCTCTATTAGAACATAACAAACGTTTAATTAAAAAATAAAATCATTACATTCAATCTATCGAGGAGTTTATCGTTCCACTCGAAGTGGCTCGAAACAAAATCGTGTGCGTTCGTGCGCATGTTGTTACTTACGCAGTGAAAACGGAAGTGTAACCTGTAACAAACCGCTTACATTCTACTCTCTCTCTCTCTCTCTCTTTCTTTCTCTCTTTCTTTCTTTCTTTCTTTCTTTCTTTCTTGCTCTCTTCGAATGTCTCGAGTTTCTTCGTCTTTTGCATAGACGATCATTTTACACATATGGCGACACACAGAGCTTTTTTCTTTTCTCTTCATTTTCCTTTCTAGTCGCAACGATGATTGTTCGAGAGTTATTTTTGTATTTAATTGTTTGAGAGTTGATTACGCGGGCTGCATCCCGCGTAAAACGAGAGTTCTAGATCGTTTTTCGATTATAGAAAGTTAAGGTGATGCCTTGGAACCAAAATACACACACACACACACACACACACACACACACACAATTATATAACGATATGCGACCAATTCGTCTCTCTTATCTAGCCTTTTTCGAATTTCACATAATTTATCCATAAAAACATTTTTTTTGTTTTAAGTCAATGACCGATTGATTTATATCTGTCTTTGTTTTCTTTCCAAAAAGAACAGATATATTCTTTTCCACGGTAATTTTGATTTATCGCGGAAAACAGATCACGTAAGTAAATGATTATAATTATTTATTTGCTTAGTAGAACGATTGCTATATACATCGAAATTTTCGGTCTAACTTTCACGTATTTCTTCGTGTATTATTACACTAATTTCGTTTTGTTCTTTGTTTTATCTATGTTGTATAAGATATCGCTATGTAACAAGATCACTTTTAGAAAATGGTATGATGGACCGTATAGTTTTGATAGCTTTGTCGTTGTGACAAAAGTCGAAGGATGAGGGTTGCTGGCTATCCGCAGCGAAATTGCGAAATGAAATAAAGGTTTTCCTCTCGGTGACCCAGATAGACATCGAATACCGGAGATTGCCGCCGAAGTAGGCGATCTGATCGATGATCGATCTGACGGTGGTTATTGTCAGTCTCCTCGATAGATTGGATTATACTTACACTACGTACATTTCAATCTGTAACCTTGGCTGATTCACTTCCCGTTATTTCTAGAAATAGTATATCTATAACTATACTTACCTATAGTATATATGTATAATACAGTAATAAAGAAAAAGAAAATTACCCTTCAAAGTATTTCGTAATTTCCTATGATTAATACTTTCTGTCAATTAATCCCTTAGAATAGCTTTGAAACGAATAGCAACACGTTCTTATTCATTTAAAAATTACAAACTTACGAATTTTAAGATCGTTTCGAAAAACCGTCTTCTTTATGTCATATCGAAAGAATGTCGTTCGATTTAGTTGTAATGTGTAATAATGTGCAAACGAAATGTCATTAGGGGGATGGGGTGTTTATTTATGGCTTAATAAGAAAATTCTATATGGACAAAACGTTGGTTTGTCGTATTCAATGAATTTTAACCTTGAATTTTAATGAAACTGAAATGTCAAGACCTGGACTAAAACGGTTGGCCCAACTAGATTCGGCCAATAGTTTCGTGGCTTTTGCTAATTAAGGGAAGCGAGGTTCACAGATAGCTGACATTTTAAAAATCGGTCTACAACAGGATAATAGATCAACAAGGATGAGAAATATTTGTAAAAATGAGATAATCATGTCATGCATATTTAGGTAGTATATAGATATAGACACGTGTTGTCTGAAAAGATGACTGTAAATTACTTAAAAAATATTCTATCGAAATTCATGATATAATTTACAAAAATAATTATATACCAACATTTTGATTATATAATAAATGTACCACAATTAGAAAGTGTATAGGTGATAGATATCTTGAATTTATTCGTTTTGTGATTTGACGATAAATAGCGGTGTTCAGCCTAACGACTTTTTTTATTTTCTTTCTGCTTTTTTTTTCTTTTTTTATTTACAGTCGCACGATCGCATACGGCAGCAGAGCATGTAAATGAGAATGTTCGTTTTCCTCGTACTGAAATGCGCTCGATCCGAGCGGTTCCCGCGATTTATCGCTTTCCACCATCTTAGAAGGAACCAGTGAAGGTTCGAAGTTTCCAAGTAATGGACGTTGGGGATGGAAGAGACGGTATCATTGAACCGTTTCTTTCTCCGGTTTCCCTTCTCTCGCTTTGCCCATTGTCTTGTTTGTCACGATTCATATTCTTTCTTCTTCCTTCGTTCGCTCGGATAGTTACACGAATGCGTTAGATAATTTTATCGACGCGAGATCGAGACACATAATAACAATAAAATTGCTTCATCGTACGGAAATATTCGATGTAAATTCGCCGGGTCCACAGGCATAAATAATACACAGTGTTTTGTCTGAGAACTTCGATTACATAAAGAAAAAGTTTCGTGAATATGTTAGGTGACGTTTGAAGTACATTTCTGAGAATAAAATCATAATAGAATTTTGTCCTATACCTAAAATGTATTTTTTAAATACATTTCAAAAAATGGAAAAAAAAATAGAAAGTAAAACCGAGGCTTCTTAATTTATAAACGGGTCTGGCATCATTCTCGTTTCGTACTTTCACGCGAATATTCACCACTTATTTCGTTTCTCAATTTCATCAGATTTTTTTTTATATTATTCATATAATATGAATACGAAGGCGTACTTACCCAAGAAGTCTTCCAGCTTCGGGACTCCTATAAAAGTCACACTTATGTAGTGGTCTTCGTGGATCCTCGGGAAATCTTTGACCTGCAGCCTGACATAGAGCACGGTAGATTTGGAACTGCAAGATTCCAGCCACGAAATTTCTGTAAACATACACAAAACGATGTATCGAAGGACACAAAAAAGCAACTTGAGTATGACACTTTCGAATGGCTGAAAACATATTATCTCTAATAAAGTGCATGAGATTACCTGAATATAGGTGTCATTATTATTTTTTGCGAATGTAATATATAAACAATTTTAAAAACTTTTGCGATGATGATGAAGTTTTTAATAAAAACAATATTTGTCAACGAATTCTAAGATCCAGTGATCTAGCTTGAAACGTTTTCGTGGACCTTGAAAAATGGTTTCCTAGGTCAGGGACATCGAGGTAAAGCTCTGCTCTCGGTCTCTTTTCGTCGAGTTATTCGATGCCATCATCGATACTTATCTTTCTCTAATAGATAGACTCTACAATAACAAGAGAGAAAGAGAGTGTCTATATATGTCTATACATGTTCGTGAGATGGGGGTCATCCTGAATACGAGCACGCGAAGACATCAGCGTTTCACCAAGATTCTTCATTGGCAGCGACCTTTACGTAATGGGGATGGCGGTAGATCGAAATCGCGAATGTCGTTTCTACTTTCCACAGTTAAGGCATGATTTTACATGGGCAAGCGATCATTTCATTGCTCGAATATATTGCGGCCAATGTTAATTTTTTTCTTTTTCTCTTTTTATTTTCCCCTCTTCAACATCCAATGCATCTAAATTTTTGACAACGAGCACAAAACTTTATTGACTTTCACTGCCTTCGAAATTTAGAATATAGAAGTAGTTAATCAAGATTTTGAGTTCTGATTAGAAAAAAATTGAAGTAACATCTAACTTTTCCTTCTTTTTTTTATATCTACATACTATATTATCACTTTTTTGCGTAAAAGAATATATAATTTGCGCTCTTTCGCGAACGTTGAAGATGACACAGCGAGGTTTTTTGAATTATAGACGATAGAATAATATCAAGAAAGAGGCCGAGGAAGCGAAAATATGTCATTTAATAGAATCAAGGATCGTTCGAACTCTTATCGATTGACCTTTCGCGAATGTGCTCATTTTTCAAAGAGAATGTAGGCGAGTGCACTTGAGGTATTGTAAAAAACGGTGAATTTAATTTGATCTTGATTTCTTCGAGGGAAAGAAAATATAGCTGTCTCGTTTGTCTTATTATTAGATCGGGTTTTACATGCATCAATGAATCTGAGATCTTCGCTGTGAATGGCGAACCGTGATTCATCCATTTACATCGATGATCCAGCTCCATTCACGGTCGGAAATTGACTAGAAAAATTGTTGGATCGTCTATGATTCGTCCATGTTCTTTCGTGCTCAAGCGATCTCAGGATTTCAAATGAGTGCGTGTTTGCCAGCTCTAAGGAGGATGTTACCCGAGTTATATTGATATTTTTTACATGTTGTATATACATTTTACATCGTTGCTTTTTACGCTTTGTAAACATTGCGAAAGTCGGTTGCGTAAAGTTCGAGAATTTTGCCAGTTGTACGATTCTAAACGCGGAAGTCGTTTAACGTAGCTGGTAAATTTGCAATAGAAAAGGAAGAACTTATAAACAGGAAAATAAGGTGCTGAAATGAAATGGTAAATGGGAATGCAGGAATTAGCAGGACCGTTCCGGTTCTTCTATTAATCATGAAAAAGTATTCACGGTGAAAGGTTGGATCGTCGAATAAGTTCTTTTGCATAGATATATACATACGTATCTACAAATAGAGTAATAGTTGACACTTAATTACGTAGTACAATCGTAGAAGGGACAATCATAGAATATCGGCAAATTTTGATAAAGAAAAAAATGTTTCTCGAATTTTTTCGAATACAACTTATTCATAACTCTCGCTCTCATATAAGAAAGAAATAAAGCATATAGCGCACGGTAGAGAATAAAATGGGGATTGCGAGGATCGTATCGTCGATCCGCGTGTCCCACGAAAGGGATTAATGGTTTATGTAGCAGTGCGATCGTAGAGAGATAAATCGTAGGTAAGCTTCTCCCGGGGTACGTAACGTGCAGTAACTATGGCACGGTCGATAGGAAACGGCTCGTGCTTCTGTATAGAGATACGTAGATATATGTATCTATGTATATGCGGTCTGAGTTAGACGAAGGAAGAAACGAAAACGAAACCGTGACAGAGAAAGGGAGAGGATGGTTGATGACATGGGAGTCGATTCGTGCCGATCGTTGGACTCGTTTAATGTGATCGAGAGTTAAGTGGAAAATAAAGTACTCTTTAAAACATTTTGTTAGTACAACTGTTTCTTTGATTACTGCTAATGCTACCTACATAACATTAACTTACCTCTAGACTAGTTTTACAAAAGAAAATCAAATGTTTACGACATTTGGATATTTAATTACCTCAAATTTTTTGAGAATTTTCCCTCAGATTCAATGTATAACGTGGGAAGATCTCATCTCTTTAAAGATATGATAGTTAACTAGAATTGTCGAACACCTTTGTAGTCGTAAAGGAAGGAAAGAAAGAATGATCGAAGAAAAAAAGTGGAGAAAAAACTCACGTTGACAACCACAGTACGGACTTTCGCTTTTTTTCATAACCCTCTTCGAATCAGACATGTTGTGTTTACTACGAATCGGCGAGATCAAAGAGATCTGTGCGAAGCTTTCAATTTTTTGATTGTTATCGCCAAACGTATACTTCTCTCTGGAAAGTGTCCTTTACTGGCACTTATATTATTGCGCAAGAATTACCATATCCACGTAACGAGATCCATTGATTCTATTTATGTGCGATGACTACAGCTCTACGATTTATACGAAGAGGGAAGAAAATTCTGAGATCGATTGATAGAAAGAGAGAGGCGCGAGATGAACGTTTCTTGTTGGACGAGTGTAATAGCGATCGAAGCGAAAGAATGTTCTCCCCTTCTCCCTCTCTTTTTTTCCATTACTTTTTTAACAGATCGAAATATAGAAAAAAATATTGACGACCACGACGAAAACGACGATAACGATGACGAAGAGAACGAAATATAAAAGAGAAAGAGAGAGCGGGTGTGTGGGGGGGGGACCAATCCCTATCTCTTTCGCTATCACTCTCTCGCTCGTTTCCTCGTTCGAGTCTGTTTCAAAGGGGAGTGGTGGGACCGTCGTCATTCGAAGCGAACAAAGAGGTGTAACGTGGGGGGTATATGGCGTGCTCTTGGGCCCGGGGTCCGTGTTGCGAAGGCGAAAGTGTGCCGTGTATATAAGGCCCCGAACGAACGACAATCAGCATCCAGTTCACTCCTGGACGCACCCAGAACATCGTGAGAGCCAAAATGAGAATCCTGGTACGTCGAGATTATCCGAGAAGCAGTCCTTCGAGATACGCGAGAGCATAGACCGAATATAACGCGTCAGTGAAAAGAACAGGCAGAAGTTAATTCAGAAAATATCGGAAATATTCGGGAAAGTGATGATCGATTTGGTGGATTAAAATAATTCGCGAGATAAAGCTGAATATCGTTATTTATCATTAATTTGTCTGTCAATATTCTCGATCATGCGACCAATCGTCCGTTCTGGAAACTATCGTAAAACTCAGTATTTTCGGGAACACCGATCAAGATGATTCGAATATAATCGAATTTGTCCATATTTTTTAGATCTATTTAGCGGTAGTCGCTCTTATATCCTCGGTTGTTTGGGCCGGAGAAGTTGGAAAAGCGGCGGAAGATAAGAGCGTGGCATCGAAGAAGCAAGAGAAGCGTGGCCTTCTTGGTCTTGGATATGGCTATGGCTATGATGGTGGATACGATATCGGATCGGCTGGACATGGTAGTGTGGAATTGAGCCACGGATATAGTGGTGGATACAACGGAGGGTACGACGGCGGATATGGCGGAGGGTACGGTGGCGGATACGGGCATGAGCACGTTAAGACCGTGACCGTAGTTAAAAACGTAGCCGTGCCATATCCCGTGGAGAAGCACATCCCTTATCCGGTAGAGAAGCCAGTACCGGTCCCTGTAAAAGTTCCAGTACCACAGCCCTATCCGGTAGAGAAGCACGTGCCTTATCCAGTGAAAGTTCTCGTCAAGGTCCCGGTCCACGTACCGCAGCCTTACCCTGTCGAGAAGAAGGTTCCCTACCCAGTACACGTTCCTGTAGATAGGCCCTACCCCGTCAAGGTCTTGGTCCCGCAACCCTACCCGGTTGAAAAGCAGGTGCATGTTCCTGTAAAGATTCCAGTACCACAGCCCTACCCCGTTGAGAAGCCCGTTCCTTATCCAGTCAAGGTTCCCGTCCATGTACCAGCACCCTATCCGGTCGAGAAACTCGTACCCTACCCGGTGAAGGTACCCGTTGATCGTCCAGTCCATGTCCCGGTTCCCAAACCCTATCCAGTTCATATTGAAAAGCCTGTACCTTACCCAGTTGAGAAACCAGTGCCCTACCCCGTAAAAGTACCTGTCGACAGGCCCTACCCAGTGACCGTTGAGAAGCCTGTAGCCGTTCCAGTAAAAGTACCTGTACCTCAACCCTATCCGGTAGAAAAGCCAGTACCATATCCGGTAGAGAAGCCTGTACCATACGCAGTCAAGGTGCCAGTCGACAGACCGTACCCCGTACATGTTGAAAAACCGGTACCATACCCAGTTGAGAGACCAGTACCGGTTCCAGTAAAGGTACCGGTAGCAGTACCAGTCCATCACGGTGGTTACGAGAACGGTTATGGTGGTTACGAGGGAAACGATGGATATCACTATGGTCATCATTAATCGATCAACAGGCGTAGCTCCCTCATCGTTAGTGGCTTCTAGGTCGAGGACGATCGTTGACGGCAATGACGAGGAATCAATCTGACATCCAGCATTTCTCGTAGTATATTACGTATAATAGGTATGTCGTTGGCGTCGTCATCGTCGTCATCGTCGTTGTGCTGCACTTCGATCGACACGCACTTGTACCTGGATCCGATATCTCGATGAGAGAGATCCGTTACGAGTTTGTATCGGATTTCGATTGTGTCTTCGAGATCGGTCGCAATAATAAAGAATAAAGAAAAATCCGGAGCCTGCGGCACAGCGACGTGTGCCAAGCTAGAGAGGGATAAAAAAAAGATTAGTTAAGATATTCGAGCTTTTTAGTGAAACGCGTTCTCTCCTTTATCCTACTTTTGTACCGAAATAGCAAAGTATGTATTTTTTTTTATATAAAATAATATAATTGTGACAGAAAATTACTCATTTTCTCTCGTTTTTTTTTCCTACTATGTCCCTCCTTATCTTTTCGTTTTATTTTAAGTGGTTCAATGAATATTGAAATATTACAAAACTGTTATGAATATGTTGACAAGATGACAAAATTTTCTACTTCCTATCGGGGAACATAACGTTATGTAAGATCAATACTTGAAATTATTACGTTGCCACACGACGAAGGCGAGCCATTCGAAAAGCGTGTAGAGAGAAAAGTAAGCGAGAAATGATGACGTTACCTTCTTTCACGGTACGTGCAGCTTTCCAATGAAAACTTTCGTCTTTCGAGGAGACTTACACATCAATATGTTCGTACATATAAATATATATATATATATATATATATATATATATATATATATATATTATATATAAATATATATATATATAATATAAATATATATATATATATATATATATATTATATATAAATATATATATATATATAATATAAATATATATATATATATATGTTGAGAGAAGTGGTTCTATCGGTGTCATGAAATTGAGTGAGACATCGCTGACCCACTCAATGGCCTCTGCCAAGTTGTGTCCCTTAAAATCGATAAACGATTACCTTCTCACCTCCTTATTCTTTCTGTGGCCATCATTTTTATGCATTTCATAATTTTCCTCTCCTTTATTCAACTTCTGAGAAATGTACGAGACTATCGACTGCAGACGGTGCGTCTTTTTGACCCAGTTTTTACTTGGTATAATAATAGAGATGATACGTTGGAAAGAGTTCTATAATTTACGAGCTCGCGTAATAAATCTCCTACCGAAAATGAAGATAAGTATAATAGAAGCGATGGAAGCGTAATAATATCAGAAAACTTCGAACGTATATTCAACGAACATTGATGGTTCTTAAGAAATAAGTGTTTCATGGACGTATAATATAAATATATATATGTATTAAGAAAATTCTATGTAAAATTAATGCGTTTATGTAAAAATATACGTAATCATTATTCCAATCTTGAACGTTCAATAAAACGTAGGAAGATCGAAGGAAAAATGTCTATAGGTCCTTGCTCCACTTCGCTCGTACAAGAGGGATCAAGACGATTTGATTGCCTTTGCCACTCGATTCATAAGTGACTTGTTCATGGAAGAGGTGTTATGCAATCCGGCCATTAGCGCACGCGACACCGAGACAGAAAGTAAGTCTTCCCTTTGCCACGAAACGAACGATCCTTCCGTTAGAAGGTAATGCCTTCCTCTTGTCCTTTTATTTACTTACGATACACGGTTTTACTTTTATCCGTTTCTTCCTGGTTACTCTTCTTTTCTTCTCGATTTTCTTTTACTCGCTAATCTATTTTTGTATATAAAAGTAAAATATTTAACGATTCATTGAAAATGAATTAGCGTGTAAAATATCGAATGAAATTGTTAATTTTTTATTATACTTCCATCTACCTTTTGTTTGTTATCTTTTACCGACTGATCTACCACGGTGACGATAAGAATCACTTGATGCGTCTCACGTCGGTAAGAAAGTACTTCTCACTTTTCAACAGACGCTAATCCTCGACTTGATAATACTGTTCCCTTTATTTAATTGAAAATAAATAAATAAAAACCAAACATTTGTATAGATCAAAATTAAAGAAAAAAAAAATATTTTTTAAATTTATCCTAAAAATAAAACGCTCACAGAAAAAAAAAAACAGAAAGGACATTATTTAAAATATAAAGATATTGACAAAAATGAACGCAACAATAATAGCTAAACACGTAAATTTATGTTCACCGTAGCATGCGCTGTGTTTCTTATTGTATAATAGAAAAAAAGATATTCTTTGATACTTTAGCTTGGTTGCTAAATATCCGGCTAGTATGTGTCGAGAATCGACTATAAGATAGATACGATGCATGAAGTTGGAAATAATATGGTACATCATGATATCTTGGCATACATTGTTAGAAATAGTATTAAATACGGAGAAAATTACGCTTTTGAGACATCTGCCTACTTGTTGAGGTCGAAGAACTGAGTTTCTTCATGAGAAGTAAACGTTTGATTTCTTTTCACGGAAGCTTCTTTAATATAAAAATAATATTCTGTTTTAATTAAACTTTCTTCTATTTTCCTTTTTAATTAAAAAACGTGATTTAAGTAAATAATTATTACAGACAACTATTGTAAATAACTCAGGACAGAGAAGTATTTCTGACAAATATTTTATACAGAAGACATTATTAGAGGCTGCTGTACCGTACTTTTAATTTGTATAAAGTTTTCTAATTCTGTTTGTAGAAAACAATATATCTAAAGAAACATGATAGAAGGGAAACATACCATCTAAGTATTTTAATCTTAAGAAAGTGTAGATACGTTTAACAGCATGGCATGGTAAGGTACAATTTGATCATTCATAAAATTAAATCTCATCATATGATGAGAAAACAAGCTTTTCGCGGAATCTAGTCAATTGCCAATACTTCGTGCTCTCACCGTGGCGTGTTCTCCTATCATTCGAAGGCATCGAATTGCTGTGAACGATCGTGATCGTGTAAGTACCGTGCAGTTAATTATATCTATAACACCATCACCATAAAACATTAAATGCTTGGCACGAAACGAGAATTCGCTCAGCGTATCTAAATGAAATTTGAAACGTATATTAACAGCGGTACTATTTTCTATCTATCTGTCGAGAAACTGTGAAATGGTTCAAAGGAATACAAATGATCTTTTTCATATTTAAAAATATTGTCTATGGTCTCGAAAGAAACACGTGCATTTAAAACGGGTATACCTAGAGATATTTTTAACATAGGGTTGATATTAGTATTAGAAAAACATATTTTTCTCTATATTTCTCTTTTATTATTTTTGTTATATTTTTCTATTATTAGTTATTTCATTGATACGACTATACAGAGACAAATTCTCTAAAAAAGTTTGATCATCGTTAAGACTATGCTATGCTGAGCCGAGAAAACAGAGGTTCGTGAAAAAGAGAGTCTACAAAACGAGTAGTCCATAGAAACAAGATATGTCGTTTACGTATCTCTCGTACATCACAATCTAATGTTTTTTTTTTTGGAGCGACCAGGCTTGTTATCTCCAAGTGTAAGTTTCACTCTTGACAGCTTCCATCAAGAGTACAACGGCTTGAAAATGCGAAAGTGGTTTTGCTCCCCTCTCGCGAGATAACTGAGAGCAAGAGGAAGGTGCATGTGCAGCCTCTGGATCAGCGGCAACGTTGAAGACGTATGAGTATATAACGTAGGAAGATCGTAGAAACGATCTACTTTATTGTTTCTCGTGGCTTAAATAGCTACATATATCTGGAAAGGAGCAAGGAGACGCGAAAGAAGGACGAAAAGAAGCTTTGAAGAAGTTTTCTCAATGGGTTGTACGGTGCGTTTTTCGAAATTAAGTGCCAAGACAATTTCCTAATGCGGTTGTGAAATTTTGGTGTTAATGGGTGTGACAGAAATCCAATTGTTTATAAATTTGGTTCTTCGACAGAGCCACGCAGCGATAGTCCTGGTGTTTTTCGTAGCCGCTGCTGTGAGTACTCCAGCTCAATCCGATTACCAGAAAAAGATTTATGTCTACGAAGATGTACCTGTTGAAAGGTACGAGCAAAGAGTCTTTTACGTTCGACCTCATAGATTCGTAAGCAAGAATAGACGAAATTACCTGGGGGAGGAGGAAAAATTGTCTGAATACAGAGACAATGAATCTACGGCACATAACTTTGATTACAAAGATCCTATTGCCCTTCCATGTACGTAAACTTCGTCTTACTTGATATTCACGTTCACTACTTCGAATTATAATAAATTACTAAAAAAACAAACCATTTATCTCTAGCCGAACAATACGACGATCATAACGAAGAGGATCATAACGAGGAGAATAGTTATTCCTTGGAGTCACACGTTCCTGAAGAAAACTCACACGAGAGCCACTTTCTGGGACACGACTTAGATGAAAACGTTCACAAGACGATCACAATCATTAAAAAAATCGCCGTACCGTATCCTGTAGAGAAGATTATACGATATCCTGTGGTAAAAAAAATACCATATCCGGTAAAAATACCAGTATCGCAACCCTATGCAGTAGAGAAACAAATCCCATATCCCGTGAAAATTTATGTAAAGGTTCCCGTGAAAATTCCGAAACCGGTGCCCGTGATAAAGGAGGTACCGTATCCGGTGAAGGTACCGGTTGATCGACCTGTTCCTGTAAAAGTTTATATACCAGAACCCTATCCTGTAGAAAAGAAGGTTCATTACGAAGTTAAAATTCCAGTTCCGGATCCCTTTCCAATTGAACGGAAAATACCAATGCCTGTAAAGGTTCCGATACATGTTCCACAACCCTATCCAGTCGAAAAAATTGTCCGTTATCCCGTGAAAATTGAAGTCGAAAAGCCAATACCAGTACCAGTACCAAAACCGTATCCGGTTCCTGTTAATAAACCAGTCCCTTATCCGGTCGAGAAACCAGTACCCGTTCCGGTGAAGGTCGAGGTGCATAGACCGATTCCAGTACCGGTTGATAAACCAGTACCGGTAAAGGTCAAGGTGCCAGTGCCTGCGCCCTATCCGGTCGAGAAGGAGGTGCCTTATCCGGTGGAAAAGCCAGTAGCTGTGCCAGTGAAGGTACCGGTCGAGCGACCGATCCCTGTTCATGTGACTAAGCACTTGCCTTATTCCATTCCTAAACTCGTTCCCTATCCCGTTAAAGTTGAGGTACCTGTAGCAGTACACGACGAGGTCAACGAACATCATATAGTTAGACCAGAATATTATAATTCTCACGAATATCCATAAATTATTTTTCATAATTCGTGCGATATAAATTTTCTCTTATATATTCCTTTCGTAAAAAAATGGCATTGCTACTTTGCGACATTATGACATGACTATCTGAAGCTTATGATTATTTTTGTTATTGTAAATAAAAAATTGTGTTGATCGTGTGTACGATCGTAGAAAGTTAGTTTCTAGAAAGTACGTTTTAAAGAGAAGCTTTTAATTAGTTGTAATTGTTAAACCGTAGTTATAAGTTCTTTGACTTTTCCTTATGGATTAGTGATGTAGAAGACACAAATGGCGCCATCTTATCGGACCCTGTGAAACTGCGAAACTAATGTTTTCTTAGAAAGTGACTAATACCGGTTGTTGGAAAAGAGATGATCTATGTTATTTGAGTAAACAAGTTTTAAAAAAGTTTTTGTGATTTTTTTTACGAATCCTATCCCATATAAATAAGATTAGAATGTTTTTCATTTCATTTTCTATTATTTATATACATTTTTAAATATAACAATGATGGATTAATTATCTGCAGGTGGCAACTCATCGTTTTGTTCAAGTCACATTCACTCTAATTTCACATACTACATTGTTAATTGCGAGAAATTTCTCCATCTATCAGCTTCGAGAACCTAAGATTACTCGCATATCATTCTTTTTAATAGAACGCATTAAAAACAAAGAGTTCGTTTATAGTATCATTAATTAGGATACACCTCGATGGCTTCAGTAAGATATATCAAATTTAAGCGGAAGGAAAGTACGGTGAGTTAGGAAGCAGCAAATAGCTTTTTATCGAAGCACATTACAAGAGACATCGTAATTATCATTAGTTATTTTTAAAAAGGAAGAACGTTTTAATGCATATTTCTCAATTTTTCTTATAAAGTCGAGAAGATCTTAAAGAAGTCACGCGACACATAGAGACAATTAAGAGATATTACCGGATTAGTCGAGCGAGAAAGTTAAACGCGAGTTTGTAAAGGCATAACGGATAGAACTTTTACACCGGTTTCGGTTTCACTGCACTTGATACATGAGAATCTGCAGAATGTCTTAATGAATATTATACAGAAGGCGAAAGCGTCAGTTTTGTAATTTCATCGAACAAAAGGTGCGATAGCCGTGAAACAAATCAATGAGGAAAAGGTTTGTAAAATATTTTCTTTTTTTTTTTTCAAAATTAAAAACTAGAAAGAAAAAAGAAAAATAAACAATGATAATATTCGTTAAGAAAAATAGACAGTATTCTTATTTAAACCGGATGTTCTTCACTAAAATGTACGATCGATTTTACGACAACTCATAGAAAGTATTCGTATACTTTTATCGTTAGCCAGGATTATTATTACTTTTATGTAGTCGTCATAAAACTGATGAGCTAAAAAATATTCCAAAGCGGCGTATATAAATATTATATATATATATATATATATATATATATATATATATATATATATATATATCTTTCTTATGCATTAAACGCGTAATACAATTTTGTACGATCCTGTCTTACCTAAAATTACAGTCTTCCATTAATAGTTCAGTAACACCAATTTATCGCACGTAGCTAATTCTGTATTGGATCCATACTTCTAGTTATATTTGCTCGAGGAAATTGGTAGAGAGAAAATTTCGAATACTTTCAAAGGCCCGTTACCCTTCGTCGCTTGGGAGGTAGCGTTGTAAGTATTAGAGTCCCATGAAAAAACAATGATGACCATTTAGGCGTGGATAATTGTCATGAACCGGGAGCTTGTACGGACTATAAAGGTCCAGCAGGTTTAACTGGGGAAAGTGGTTTGCGGTGTATAAATAATAGTCGGATAGCATACCGTTTGGTTTCAGTTTACATTGATCTCTAGTATCGATTCGATTCATTTCATCATGAGTCATCTGGTACATTCATTTCTATATGAACTTTTTAAACATTTATCTTATTCATAGTAGTTACTTAACGAAACATTATTCTAAAATATAGGAACAAATTCTGATCGCCTTCTTATGTCTTGGAATCGCCCTAACATACTCGGCCAGTCGAAAAGAAGATCTCGAGAGGGCAGCAGAACTAGCGGTAGAGAAAGCTGCTGAAAGGGCGGCGGAAAGGGCAGTAGAAAAAGCTTTAGAAAGTGGGAACACGACTACGGAATCAAAAACAGTTCGGGAATCGTATTCGAGCATTAGAAAAGGTGGAAGTCGAGAAAGGGCTAGTAACGAATATTTGGGTATTCGATACACTGATTTAGGAGACGAAGAAGATACAGAATCCGATATAGGAACTGACACTGATACTGATGACTGGGCTCATTCCAGAAGTAGCTGGGTCGGAAGACAGGAGCCTTGGAAAAGAAGCTTCGGAAGCGATTGGATAGGTGATCATCAACATGGAAAAGTCAAAACGATCACGGTAGAAAAGAAGATACCGGTACCAGTGACGGTAGAAAAGAAAATTCCATTTACAGTATACAAACACGTGCCTTACGAAGTTAAGGTTCCTGTACTTCAACCCTACACCGTTGAGAAAAAGGTACCCTACCCTGTGAAAGTGTTCGTAAATACGCCTGTAGAGATACCGGAACCGTATCACGTCGAGAAGAAGGTGCCTTACGAGGTGAAGGTCGAAAGACCCGTGCCGTACAAGGTCGAGGTGCCAGTACCACAGCCATATACCGTTGAGAAGAAAATACCGGTGGAGGTGAAGGTACCGGTGCCACAGCCGTACACTGTAGATAAGACCGTGCCGTACGAAGTAAAAGTACCTATAAAAGTACCAACACCTTACGAGGTTGAAAAAAAGGTTGCCGTGCCAGTCAAGGTCACCGTAAATCGACTCTATCCCGTTCCAGTACCCAAACCCTATCCCGTCGAAGTTCAAAGACCTTATCCTGTTGAAATAGCTAAACCTTATCCTATCAAAATCAAAGTTCCAGTAAATGCACCCTATCCTGTACCAGTGGAGAGACCTGTACCAGTACCGGTCAAGGTACCACAACCTAAACCTTACACAGTTGAAAAACTTGTACCCGTAGAAGTGTCCAAACCGTATCCAGTACCAATTAAAGTTCCTGTAAATAAGCCTTACAAGATTTATGATGAAGCACGCGTACCTGTACCAGTCCCAAAACACTTCCCTTATTGGGTCCAAGTCCCGTTGCCAGTTAAACTAGGTTGGCAAAGAAATGGACATCATTCTACAGAAGCTTACGGGGAAAGGAACAATTCGACGGACAGTAAAAGTACAAATGATGATTTTAATCATTCGAATATGTTCTTGCAAAGTTGACGAATTATAAGTAGTTTGATAAATTCATCGAATAATTTATTATTTCTTAGCGTATTCTTTTACGTGCTTTTATAATAGATAGAAGATAGATCAGAAAGACTAACGTGTTTTGTTAGAAACGACGTATGTACATATATCTGTCGGCACTTTATACTTGTATCGAGTAAAGATGCAATATTTCATTGAAAGTGTAGGTTTTTTTTTCTGTACGATATACCTATTCCTCCAGTAAGTAATTCTTACACATTTAATTTTGTCTGTTCTGTAGGAAGTAATATAGCAAAGTTTGTTCTTGTTTGTTGATGAAAAAAAAAATAATTCGTGTTATGATAAATGGAAATATTATGCAAACAAAATTAGCTTCATTCTACATTTTCTCAAACCATTTACGGACTATCGAAATTATTCTACCATTGTGAATTAATGATAAATGATAATAAGTTTATATTTGAAAATTCATGATAAAAATAAATGAACGATCACGAACAACGAGAACGTCTATTACGAATTACATCGGAGTATAAAAGATAGTTCTCGATCTCGCTTGGCATCACCCAACTTTTCCCCTACCCCTTCCCATGCTACTCTTGATATTTATCCTTGCGTTTACTTCCTAGGACTCTCTCTTTCGTATCAAAGTTGAGTTCCTCATTTCGGTTGAGAAGAGCCGTGCTGTTGCGAATGCTTAAATGCGAGTGTGCCGCGTCACGAGACAGTTGGGAGATACGTATAATACGATCGGAGTAGGGAGACGAGAAAGAAGAGATTAAGAAATGGGAAGGGGAAGCAGAAAAGGAGAGGAAAGGGAAAGAGACGACTTCTAGCGAAGAGCATGTATGTATACGAGAAACTTGGAAAGGATCAAAAACGTAGAATAGAAAAGAGAGATGTCTAAATGTCTTACAGGTTGCTGGGAGAATATATTATAATATTTAGACGTAGTTGTCCAGTCTAATATACTAGAAATACATTAAATCAATTATACTTCACCTATAATTTAGAAAATTAGTTAGGTGATAGCTCTGTGACGGTTAGAATGGAATAAATCATCCATGGTTGTCTAATACGACATTATAATTTCGAACATTATAGAAATAATTTAGGTGGTTAAATTAGTTATGTACTAATGCAAAAAATTAGAGAATCAATTAGGAGGTGGTTGTTACGTTTAAAGTAAAATCGCGAGTGGCTTCCTAGATCTTATTTACGCAACGTTCGATAGATCGCTCGAAAGGGAAGTAAAACGAGAATGGAAACGCACCAAGGCGCGTTACGGAATCATCGTTGCGTGCATTTAAGATTTAGAAAAATGCCTACGCGTCTACGTGAATGTTTACGGAGTGCAACAGAATGTTCGCGGTATAACAGACGTGGTGTGTTTCACTTTTCCGCAAGCGTGCAGAGGGGCTCCCCGTTTTATGTCTGGGGAAAGCGGTCTATAAAGACGGTGCCACTTTCGGGGGAAGTATTCAGTAAACTCTGGACATTGGCCGGGCCGCGCGAGAACCGAGAATCATGAGAATTTGGGTGAGTTTTCGATATTCTATATTTTCTCTAATCGATCGATAGTTGTAATTTATTCTCGAGAATGAAGAAAACTAATTTTTCATCATTTTATCGCAGCAAATTATATTTTTTCTTGGTCTTCTGACTCTGGTGGTTTGCAAAGAGAATGAGAAAAACATCGTCGAAAATAAAGATGCCGAAGCTGAGAATAAGGCCAACAGTGCTCATACCGAGAAACGACAAGACAAACGTGGACTCAGTCATTTAGAGGGTGGTTACGGGGGCCATGACGGTGGTTATGGTGGTGGTGATTATGGGGGTGGCGAAATATCTTCGTCGGGTGGAGATGGAGGTGGATACGAAGGTGGATACGGAGGTGATGACGGTGGCAAGGTCAAACAAATAACTATTGTGAAAAACGTCAAGGTTCCTTATCCAGTAGAGAAGAAAGTACATTATCCGGTTGAGAAAGAGATTCCATATCCAGTAAAAGTACCGGTACCACAACCATATCCGATCGAAAAGAAGATACCTGTACCCGTGAAGGTTCTTGTAAAGGTGCCCGTTCATATACCACAACCGTATCCAGTGGAGAAGAAGGTGCCCTATCCCGTGCACGTACCGGTCGAAAGGCCGGTACCTTACAAAGTTTACGTACCACAACCGTATCCGGTCGAAAAGAAGATACCGTATCCGGTGAATGTACCTGTGCCACAACCGTTCCCGGTTGAAAAGCCAGTACCATATACGGTAAAGGTACCAGTCCACGTACCAGCGCCCTTCCCAGTGGAAAAACCAGTCCCGTATCCGGTCGAAGTCCCAGTCGAGAGGCCCTACCCTGTACATGTACCTAAACCATATCCGGTGGCTGTGGAAAAACCTGTACCGGTACCAGTAGAAAAACCAGTGCCTTATCCTTTCAAGGTTCACGTGGAAAAGCCTGTGCCCTATCCAGTCGAAAAACCGGTACCTGTACACGTTAAAGTACCAGTACCGGCGCCCTACCCTGTAGAAAAACCTGTACCGGTGCCAGTTGAGAAGCCTGTGCCTTACCCCGTTAAAGTACCAGTCGAACGACCAGTCCCCGTTCACGTATCTAAACCGGTTCCTGTGCCAGTAGAAAAACCAGTACCGGTTCCCGTGAAAATACCAGTTCCAGTACCTGTACATCATCATGAATCCGGTGGTTCATTCGAGGGTGACTATGGGTCTAGTTACGGTGAACATTCTTACTGAGAGGTTTTGATTTTTTCAGATAGATAAATTATATTTTTTATTCAACCATTACTTTTGACAATGGCGGACCGCCGACGAATGATCGTCTTTTCGTGAGAAATCTTTGAGAAGGTTGCTTTCGAAAATACGTCCAAATTTTTTCTTGCTCGAGCTCAATGACCGATGATATTTATTCATTGAGCCTTTCTTTTTTTTTTTCTTTTGTATGGAGAAAAGAATACGAGTGACATTAGTATTCTTTTCTCAAAAGGCACTTATATTTTTGGTAGATGTAACTGACGATGTCACTTTAATTTCTAAGAAATAATATAATATGTCATTTGACTCAGTCACACCTGGTGAGCGCACTACGTGGAAACGTTTTTATATTTTTCATAACGGCTTCTTTTGTATCATCTTTTTTCATTTCTTTTGAATAAAACCAAAGAGAAAAGGAAAATGTCTTTTTATTCAACTACCACCCTATTATATTTTTCACGCTCGATTGTGAGTAAAAGTAGACAATTTGATTTGACGTAATGTTGTAGAAATCTTTACATGAAATGTAAGTTACTATTTGGCTAATTAAATGTTCCTAATTAACGTTCAACGATTAACATGGTAACAAACTTTCATAGGATTAGTAGCAAAAGATAGCGATCTAATTTAATATTCTTTGGCAGGGATGAACTTTATATATCCCGTTTCTACAATAAATTAATGGTAATCATAGCCGATCGAAATTTATCGTAGTTCGTACATCAGATGTAGGTTTTAAGTGCGAGGAGAAAGGCACGTATTTATCGTAACGCTGTTGATCAGTGTTCTGGAGAAAACGAAACACAAAGGAAAACATACATCTATCGAAAGTGAAATCATTCGCTTTCAGATATTGGTGCTCTTCAGATAGGTACTTACATCGTAGATGTCATATGTTAGCGTTGAAATCACATAATAGTGTGATTAACAATAAAAGTATGAACGTCACCAGATATGTGTGTATGTGCGTGTGCGTGCGTGTACATATATGTATATATATATATTGGATATTATGCTAGTAATAATTTAAAAACTTACCGAATATATGGAATATTAGCGGGAATGTGATACTTTGCACCAGGGTCGAAATCATCTTCGGATCTGAGGACAGGTGGTTTCACACCACTATATTGTTCCTTCAATCTGTGCCAGTGACAATTATACTCTTCTCGGTTTATGTAACCACGGAAAATGTCCCATCGCCACTTGTCCACGGCGAGGCTGAATGGAAGAAGGACCAATTTTTCCATGGCCAAGGAAAATAGATAATTAATATCGGCTGCAGGTTCGTCGATATACTTGTTTGCTAATCCCAAAGTTTGAAGATGACGCGGTGTAGCTACACTCAGTGCCACGGCTTCACCGATAGCTTCGTGGAAGCCTATTGTTTTTAAATTCAATCGTTTACGTTAGATTGACTGAGACAATTGAGTAATAAAACATTATTAGCCTTAACCTTACTTTCTTTCTACCAAGTAATAAAATTAAATTACAATGAAATTCTAGCTGATTAGTTCCTAGTAAAAGAATCTGGTAAAAGTATATAGGGTGTTTCCTATTTAAATGCCCTGTTCTGTAGATCATAAAATTCTTAGATTATTATATAAACGTCATGTTTCGATTATCAGAGAATATTATAAATTCTGGACTTAACGAATTAAATATTATCGTACTATTTCACTATGCTGCATGATTTCTAAATTTCATATAAGCCCAGTTCGATATATTGACTCTTTCATTCGATTTCCCGTGTACCGGGTGGTAGTAAGTTCCGGTGAGGGCGAACGACCGAGCGTTGCGACGGTGAAAGCGTGATTATACTGTAATAAAAATATTTTAACATTCAACGTCTCTTAGCTAGCTAGTAGACCGTTCGCTACGAGAGCGAGTTTATTCGCGAAGCTCGCGAATCTACCTCGAGCGTATCCGTTCGGCTCTCGCTTTCGCGCTATTACTCGTAAAAACAGTTGTATAGCGAGAGCCCAGGGCCTTCCGGAAGTGAAGATAGAACGGACGAGATGCTTATGTAATCACGTGTCGTCCGTTGTGTCTTGGACAGTTACGCTG
Source organism: Dolichovespula media (assembly GCA_911387685.1). NCBI lineage: Eukaryota > Metazoa > Arthropoda > Insecta > Hymenoptera > Vespidae > Dolichovespula > Dolichovespula media. The sequence continues at coordinate 1,390,382 of OU426856.1, read as the reverse complement.
ACCGTTTTAATTCGCTCGAGTGTACTCTTTTTGTTTTCCTTGCATAACTATTATTTCGATTGAAATTATAGACTACGATTGCAAATAAAATTCATTTGTATAAAGTCAAAGTTTACAAAATATATTAAATAGCTCTATCTTAACTGTATGCTAACGGGATGTTTTGATCATATTTATGTTTTGTTTTTTATATAAATATTGATGTTTTTGACAATTTTATAATCTCTATACCTGGATTAGCACCGTCTCGAAATTCACGAGGAAGTCCACTGTAGCGCAAAAAATATTGAATGTGAGCCATCTCATGATGCACGGTGATGAGATCTTTCATCGTGACCTTCGTACACATCTTTATCCTATAATCTAGACGATTGCAGAAATCCCATGCCGAGGCTTGACAAATCAAGGGACGATTACCGGGATCGACGATAATGCTGCCTGCCCAAAATTCTGGTGGCATAGCGCTCAGGTTTAAGGATAAGTAGAATTCTTCGCCGATTCGGAACATATCTATCGGCGTGTAGCCCTGTATTTATAACCGTTCATTGTATTGTATGTTCATTGAATACAATTTAAATGATTAAAAGAAAGTAACGATTTGTAAAAGTATATTGCATGTACCTGAGCTTGCATTTCTGGTGTAACATCTAAATAGTTTTTGCCGGGATAAGGAATTGTTATATCTTGGATGTTCATCCATGACTGAGCCCATACATTTCCTGAATAAACGTTACAATAACCATGAACTTGAAAAAGTTATGCTTAAATAACGTCTATAACCATATATTATTGTTTATACCTAATACGTGAGAGGGAAGTGGCGCGTGTCCACTAATTTTTTCAGGTCCATACAAATCTCTCAACTTTTTCCTAACGTAAGCGTGAAGTTCTTCATAAAGTGGTCTTATAATTTCCCATACATTTTCAATTTCTTGCTGAAAGTCCAGAGATTCATAAGGGAACATCCAATACTGTGCAGCATCCGAGAAATCTAGAAAGGACAACAATCGTTATTCATATTTGTAATTTTTATATAATTTTCTATAAGAGAACTTACTGTTCAATTTGGCTGCATCGTTGTTTAATGTTACTAATTGCTGATAAAGATCTCTCATCGGAGCACCGCTACGTCTTCTCCATTCCGTCCACACATATTGCAATTCGTCCCAATTTCGACTTTTCGCCATGATTCCAGCGATATCTTCGAAGTAAACATACAACAAAAAAACAATTAATATTTTTTCATCTGATGCAATCTCTCATCGTCATGAGTTTTCACTTTATACTTGTAATTATGTTTCTATCTTTCACTTTCACGACGATAGATTATCAAATTCGTTTTATTTTTTTTCACGATCCAGGATCTATAAGAAATCATTTTTTATCAATATTTCGATAACTAGCACAGTTTGATTTCTTAAGAAACGATAATCGATTTACTTTGATTTTAATTGTACATATATCTTGAAAGAAGAGAGAAAACCGTTTGTGGATTACATAAAGGGAAAGAAACCGTACGAAGAAAATGGGAAGATAGTACTCAAGATACATAATTAATTTACACCTATGATAGCTATAAAAAAATCGACAAAGTGGAAGATATTTTGGATCGAGAGAGTTTCTTCTAGGATTTCTTTGATTTAATGATGTTGAAAAAAATGTAGCAACCGTTTCCTTTTTGTAGTTTTTCAAATTAGTTTAATGAATTCTTGAATTGATTGAGTTCTATTATTCGAAAAATTTTAATTGAAAGACCATATGGAACAAAATGAGTGGAGTAAATTGCTATATATTATCTTACCTGGGTACAAACGAAGTCCACAGTTAAACGGATCGTTGTACGCGCATATGGTCGCTCCATTGTAAATTGCAAGCATATCGTTGATTATTCGATTATACTGTAACGACAAAGATAATTTAATAATGTACAGTTAGACGACAAAGAGAATTTAATAACGTACATTTCATTACTTCTATTAGAGAAATGAAATTACATTAAATTTGATTATCAAACTTACTCTGTCTAATTGGTCTAAAGGAAGAGCCGATGGACCAACCACCGAGAGGTATCTTAGACGACGCATTATTATTGGATCCCTTATATTGTTGGGGTCAATTCTAGAAATCAACTGCCAAGCTTGATTTTGAAAATCAGCGTACAGCTGCTGGGCTTCGAGCTAAGAACAAAGGTCAATCGATAAGTAAATACTGAATATTCCGAGCGAGTCTTGTGCAATCAAGGTAATTAAATCTACCTCTCTTCCATCGTTTATTTCCGTCCTTTTTCGTAATAAATCACGAAGGAAAGTTTAAATATTAACTAATGATTTATCGGTTAAATATCGTTACATCTTCGATTTCACCAAACGTAAGCGTCTTACAATATTATAACGTATTCACCGATCAAGCCTTTTTTCCTCGCTCTATCATTCGTCATTTGGTGAATGTAAAAAAAGTGTTCCGTGTTGTTAATTCGTTTAAAGATCGTAGCTCATGTATAACCGAATGGAGTCGCCTGTCGGGAAATTCTGGTTTACCGTTAGAGATAATAACCTTATCGTTGTACTTCTTTGTGAATTTAGTACATACAGGGAAGCGAAGATCGTATGCAATATGAAAGTAAAAGGCTTTCGAGATAAATAAACTCTCGAAGAAACAACTAAGAACGTTTACATTTTTTCTACGTTAAAAAGAATTACAGAACTTATAATGAAAAGATTATTCTTGGATATTGAGTGAATTTATAAATTTAAGAAAGAGTGGATAGTCGTGTATAATCTTATACAAAACAATAACAAACCATTTAGACTCACAAATAGGATGACGATGAAATCCTCGCTGGAGGAAGATCAGAGACATCATATAAGTACAATAGAAAACAATAACGATGAATGTGGTGGAAATATTTTTTCTACATTATTTCGTGTATTATTTTTTACAAATTATTTTAATAAAATCATAATTGTATCTGTTCGATTTCTATTGATTACGATACGACTTAAGAAAAGAAAAATATGAGAAGACGCACTCCCGCTAATCGTTATTACTGTAATTTTTTTGTTGTACGCACTAACAAAAACAAAGGCACATAATTATCGTAACTTTTAACATCATCACACCGGAGTCGTGTGGATTTCATATTCGTAACATGTTGAATAGATGGGGGATGATTTTTGATGTATGAGAGAAAGAGAGAAAAAGGAGGGAGAGATTACTTGATTGCACAATGCACAATCGTTTGGGACTGGTCACAATAGTACAACATGAGAACATTTCCCACGGAGGCGTTTGGCCTTTCTTGTACAATGCTAGTCCGTTTGCTGTGTCATGGAAATCTATCGTACACGAAATTACGATTTACTATGGACTTAAGAAGTATGTATAAGACTAGACACGCGCACAAATATCTCGAAGGATGAGGAACGAGAGAGAGAGAGAGAGAGAGAGAGAGAGAGAGAGAGAGGAGGTCGAGGTCTTTTCGACGAAGGTACGAGCAGGTGGCTTATTTTCCACGGTACTTTAGAGGCACATTGAAATTTAACTCCTTTCAATCTTCACCACCTTAAATTTATTGCTTTAAGATGGTTAATAAATACAATGAGAGATATTCTTACGGATGATTTACGATATTACTTAGTCTCTCTCTCTCTCTCTCTCTCTCTCTCTCTCTCTCTCCCTCTCCCTCTCTCTTTCTTTCTCTCTTCTTCCCTAGCGAAACTACTTCGCGTTAAAAGTTATTACAACGTACGGGTACGAGTGGTACACGTTAGTTCCGAAATTTGTTATCATATTATTTCAAAACAGTTTCGAATACATGCGGGTGATTGTTCATATGTAGAATGACCGATTTGGAAGTTTTGAACGGAACCCAAGGTATAGGGTAGAAAACGTTTTCATCGAAAATCCAATGAATTGAGAAATACATGTGAGCTAGATATAACAAACTGTAATTTGAATCTTACCGCTTGCAATTGCGTATATTCGTTGACGTCGGTTTCATAGTCCCATTGAGCAGCTACGTTTCCACTGCATCGTTCAGCACCGAGAAAATCCAATCTCGCTAAAATGTTTCGGTAGTCCAGCTCGTTTGATGAAGGTTGTCGTCCAAATCCGTCCCCGTTTGATTCACGCAGACCCGGTAGATCCAATTGTGCGGTTACGAGGGATAAGAGAACGAGAAATAGCGCCGTGGACGACATCTGAAGAAATGAAACGTATGCTATTAACGAGTTTAACCCTATTTTTGTTTGCCGATTAACGAGGAAAATATGGAACGATATGGAACGACATTAGAATTGAGGATAATAATAATGATTAAGGAGGCAAACAATTCATTTCTATTTTTTTCAGAGAGGGTGACGAACCTAATCGCGTTGAAAAAAGCTAGATTGATCGTTTTCGTTTGGCCTTGTTTTACAAAGGGTAAGTGGATCAGAAATGGAAACGTTGTTTCGGTATACCGTTCCCTTATTTTTGAAGAATCTAAGAAAGAATTTGATTTGACCTCGACGAGTTAAAGTATAAAAATTGTAGCATTATTTTATATCACTTAGTTACGTCGTAAGTAAAGCGTTTACATGCAATTCATCTATTGACTTCACGGTCACATGTTACGTCTTGGCGTTACGTATTTCCTTTTCACCATGAAACACGGCAACTCCTTACGCTCATACATACAGGTAGTAGTAGGTCATACGAAATTAGGTTTAAGATTCATTAGTCTTATTGTTTACAATGTTAAATATCGGAGAATTATTATTTCTTATGCTACATAAATTTCATTCTACTCACAAAAAATATAATGGAGATGATCGTATTATATAGGCAAGCAATGCTTTCGTGATAAGCTTTAATGTTTTAAAGGATCATTAAATTAAATATATGATCTTAGAAGCTTAAATCTTAGAAACTTAAATCTTAGAAAATAACTAAACTTGAACTCAGACAACAAACAGAACTTTTTTTAGAAATGTTATTTCGAATTACAATTAGATCACTGCCATAGTCGTCAATAAATAAGTAATAAAATTCAAATTAATAGAATACGTAATTGGACTTACAACAATAGTAGACATTGGCCATCGCACAAATTCCATTATCCGTACTTAATATCTCAGGGTGAACGTTTAAAACCGATGATAATTAGTCGATCCCGAATCGATCTTGAAAATTATCTTCTTGACACCTTCTGGAGGGATCTTGACACGTCGAAGAAAACGCAGCACACGTTCGGCGTGTTTTGTCAAGTCGTCACTAAAAGCCTCATGTCTACCGGCAAATGTACATTTATTCCTGTGAGGCAGTTCGAACGCGACCACCAGGAGGTCATACGTGGCACGGAAGGTGGGGAGATGCGTATTACTCACACCTTCCAAGATCCATACAGTTTTTCTTCGTCCTCGTTCGTTCCGTCAAAGGCGAGACGTTGTTCTATGTTGAACGAAGAAAAAGATGAAACGGAGAAGAAGAGGGCTGAAGTAAGTAGAAGGAAATGAGAAAGACTCGCGGATGAGACGAGAGAAGAGGGCTAACTCGTTGATTGCGACAGCTTCGAGTTCTCACGTTGACAACGGCCGCTCGACTGCCACTCTGAATGACTACCATTGTTTACGATAGCACGCGCCTTACTGCCGAAGAACTCTTTTCCGACTCATGTTAATAGGATATTTAAAGTTCCCTTCGTATAAGTATTGATAAACATGAGTCGTCGTTGACCTCTTTTCCTTTTTTACCTATAACGACGAGATAAAATTGCTATTACAGATTATTCAATGGATCGAATTCTAATATATGTATGTCATATTACAAGATTTAAAATATAGAATTTTTATTTATTTTAAATCTTATCATATAATTATTATTATACAGAAGATTTATTGCAACATAGATATAATAATGGTAAGCTATCGATCACGTTTCCAAGACAATCATCGTTAATCATTCTGCTCGGTCTATTTAAACAATATCAAGGTGAGTTCAGGCGAGAAAGTATCGATGAGGCTAGATCTCTACGCTTGGAATCATCGAAGATACGCGCTGATCAGACTTAATTACCCAACCTAATTGTTTCGCTACGTGAAGATTTGAAATTATCAATTTTGTTTTTAGGTGGAATTCAATTTTCACGTCTATTTATCGTTGATTCATTTGATTATATCACTCGTTGACGAACTCTCCATAAAAAAGAAAAGCAAATGAATGAAACATCAATAAGTTAAATCCTTGCGAATTATTTTTCGATTTGAGTCTTTCACTGTAATTTTATACGTTAGCAGATGATTCATCGTTCACATGACCGTACAATCTAATTACATGATTTCATCTTTTCGCGTTGATTTCGCAGGAAGTACAACGTTTCGTGTTGAATATTTTTTCTCAACTTTATCGATATTATTTTTCAAGGTTTCTCTTGATATTACTTCGATTCTCTCTACAAATTTCTCGTAGAATAATTAAGACGAACGCATATGACTGCGGGTTCGCATGGACAATCAAATTATGTGACTAGTCGTCTCATCATAAAATGCAAAGCATAAACAACCAACCGCGCCCATCTACAAGCAACAACGAGGATTGTCTCACGATCTGGAATGTATGTCTATCTATATACCTGACTAAGAGAATCGTCTAGGCTAGTTTATGAGTCCTTGAGAGTTTCAACGCATTGAAATTTCTGCATGCGTTATATTTTATATAATTTAATTGAATTTTTCAAATTTGACATGAAAGATTCGACTTGCTCGATATCAGATATCGTGTAATTTTAAAAGTAAAAAAGATTTTGATTTCCGTGCACGTAGTCGAGCACGATAATTCCATTTCATTTCGTTGCCGTCGTAGGAACTCTCTTATTTCGGTAAGACGTAAATTTATAAAAAGAACGGCCTTGAAATTAAATTAGCTGGTTACCGAAAGAAATAGCAAAGAGAGAGAAAGAGAGAGAGAGAGAGAGAGAGAGAGAGAGAGATAAAGAGAGAAACACAGAGAAAGATAGATCGTGTCATTTTTCGTAGTGGGTAATAAGTTGTTTCAATGGCAAATTGTCAAAAACAACCAACAATTAAAAACGCAATGGACACGCAAAGTGTCTACGTTGAAAAGCGTAGGCCTCGTTCTCGTGCCGGTTGGACTTCGACAATGGCTAATCTCATAGGGAGATAACGCTTCTACCACGATCATACCGGTCTCACGTACTGGCCGCGATTCTGGGTTCAAGTACGCTTGAATCTTCAGCACACCGCTTACACACGATGCAACGGTGCGTTTATTATTGCCGTCCTTTTTCGTTCCAACGAACGCCTCGTCCTTTCCTTTTCTCTAATCATCTTTTTATTCGTTGAACAATAAACATTAAAGAATACATGTTTTCTTCGTTACTCGTCGGCTCTTCTCAAACATTTTTTCTAATACGGTGAGAATCTATTTATTATTTTTGATTATTCAATCTGACCAAATTACTTATTGTAACTTTTACTCGACAACATTTAAATAAACGTTTATGATATCGATGGATTGTTTTCGCTTATTCTCATTCTATCGTTTTTATTAATGTTTTTATATTTATTGCAACTTTTTTACCTGACAAAATTATACAATTATGGTATTTTTAGATATTTCTCCTTATTCTTATTCTATCCATTTAATTAATGATTTAATATTTATTGTAATTTTTATGGAATAAAATTTAAATAAAGGTTTATAATATTAACCTTAATTTGTCTTATTTTCATTCTATTTTTTTTCATTAATGATTTTATGTTTATAGTAACTTTTACTCAGCAAAATTTAAATAAACGTTTACATTTTTTTTCTCTTATCTTCATTCTCTTTTTCTTATTGAAGATTACATGTACACATAACATTACACAGAGCTCTTATTATAAAGTCACGTTTTTTAGCGATGAAAACGTGGGAAAACATCAAGCACAATACTAGTATTACACGATCTCACAAGAGAATTATGCGTAGAGCGAGAGTATTTACAAGGGCGATCGATCGATGAGATTGATCCTCGAGGTCATAGATATATTCGAATCCGAAGATCGTTTTTACAAAAAGGAAAGATGAAAATTCAAGAATCGATTTAACTGATATCGAACGAACATATCTTTTACGATTATGACGATTTCATTGGCAAAGTTAAACGCAGGAAGTAAAGAATGTCACTTGATTGTTCGATGGCCTTCGAGATAATATTCTCAAACAAAATTCAATTATTAGATTGTTCTCATTTCAAGGATTTATGTTATATATTAGCTCAAATTGAGATTGTTAACAAGAACGACATTTTTAATATATATACTTTATATAAATATTTTATTCTTATATAAGATGAATATATTATATTTATATAATATTTGAATATATTATATTTACACATTATAAAGTCTACTTAAACGAAATATTCACGGTACATTACGTTAGCAAGACGGAAGACGTCGTATGATAATCGCGAAAGTTGGAAACGAGATTTTCATCCTTTTATCGTTTTCCTTCTTTTTTTGTTCTTTCGTCGTTTCCTACGTAAATGAGAAGTGAAACTCGATTTTTAAATGAATGCTGCTAAGTATATGTACGTATTATACGTATACACAAGTTCTTTGTTATTCTAAAAACTTTCTATATACATACACGCATATACAAAAAGGTACATAAATGAATATACACATCTAGACGAATATATACATCCATATTCGTGTAAAACGTAATTATCCAGTAATAAAACAATTTCAAAGTTTTAGATTATAAGTGAACCTATAAATAAGACTACAGGAACCTCAAGAATACATCAAATTCTTTCGCTGGGTACATGATTTTTCAATTTAAACTAACATAACACTTTTCTTTCTGATTATGTAATGAACAGCGAGATTACGGTTCCTGCAAGTTCTTAAACATCACACCGATTAAGTAACAAGCTGATTTCTTTTTCTACGTCCACTCTTTTTATTTCATCAGCCCCACGTACCTATACGTCGAATAATTTTTAGGAAGATAGAATCTGTTTCGTCTCATAATCACACGTCATAAAATTCAAGATTATTTTGGAAAAATTAGCTTACAAATGAGAATTATCGTTAATTGTAACACCGAAGATAACTTACTCTTTGGTAAAAGTAATTAACGACAATGTTACGAATGTACTTGCTAAGAACTCTACTTGGTGAAACAAAAGGATAAAAATGGGATCGTTGCTATGTTACCGAGTTAATAATTGTAAATACTTAATAATTTAAAATGTAAAGGTGTTATTAGTGTACTAGATACACCGTAGTAATTATAAAAATTAATTTTTCTGCGAGTCATCAAAAAACCGTAAACCGGAAATCGCTTCGTTGATTATTATCTGCTCGTATATGCGAGGTAATCCGAGATTCGTGAGAGTTTTATTAGTCATACATAAGGTATTATAGTTTACTTATAATCATATTTTTCTGGAATGTTTGTAATATTATGTTTAGTTCGTGAGAATCGATTTAATATATTCATTTCTATATATGCATATATATATATACAACTTAAAATTTATAATTTGAAACTTTATTATATTATAGTTAATACCGTGAAATATTGTTTGTTTAACTAATTGTAGGTAATAAAATAAAAATTATCTATTCAATGAGAAGAGTATTTGTCATGGTTGTGTATAAGAACAATAATGTGATGCTATCTAGTGGAAAAGTTTAAAGTATGACTGTACAACGTTACGATCTTACCATTACTAAATAATGTTTTCTGTATTACCGACAAATATTGTGAAATAACTAGATGGTAAGTACAGAGATCTCTTATACTCTCTGCTTTACCGTTTGATGTTATTTAAATATTTATAAAATGACACTATTTGTAATTGCTAACATAGTATCACTTACAATAATTGTGTATTATATTAAGAAAATCATTTTGAGCGATCAATTTGCTATTATTTAACATATAAAGAAAGAAATATGGTTAATTAAATTCTTAAACATTTTTATTAAGTGCTGAATGTAATTCACTTTTTATTTAGACGTAGTAAAATTGATATATATTTTCTTTTCATTTATAGGAGTATCCATAATTTAATTTATATTTTATAATTAGAGAGAGGACGAGGATGGGAGCAAAATATTTATACACTACGATGTTTTTGAAAGATGCAAAGTATACTTATCGGTCGTTGCATATTCTAAAATTATCACTATGACGATGACGATGACAATGATCATGACGTAATCAATGTTCGAATATGGATTACGCGCTTAATGGAATTTCATGTTACGCAAGTCCAGATCGCTTCAAGTTTATTACAGCTTGAATAAGCTTTTTCCTCAAATAGACCGTTTCAATAAGTTACCTGGATCTCATAAAATACGTAACTATGATAAATTTCTGAATCAAGTGATTAGCAATGGACAATTAGAAATTGTCGAGGTAATGGTAACGTGTAATTAGTGAAACGGAATGTGACACGAGTCGAGATATCGTTCCATGCGAATAAGGAATAAAAACTTGGCTCGTTACACTGGATGAACGTCCTCGAATCATTTTCATGATCGATCTTGAACTCTTTAAATTATTTGTCCTATTTATGATCGACAATTTTTGCAATTATTTTATCGATATTTTTGCAACTATACATATATAATTATATACTATGAACGAACGAAAATGTATTGATTATGTAGAGATACTTGTATATAGGACCGATCCTACATACGAGGGATCAAGCCTTAATTTAAAGTAAACGTACATTACGAATCGGATCATGCGCGTCCCGAACAGTTTGTAGTACGTTCAACCTTGAACCACGTACACACTAAAACGATCCTTGATACGCCGGAATCGTTGTAACGTGATTTATAAGAACGTTCACCTGCGAACTGGAATCCATGTTTCCTACACCAGGATATACAGGGTGTTTCGACTAAAGTGTAACGCAAACTTGTTCTCAATTGCAGGGGGTTTAGATGAAGCAAATTATATCTTTTTGTTTCTAATCGAATCGATTTTGAGATATTATTTTGATTATCAACGGAATTTAAGATCACAGACGTATTTTATTAATAAAATCCTACGAAAAAGTGATATTACTCTAGCCACCGGAAGTGGACACTTCGAGTTTCCGCTAAAAGAAAGATTCAGCTCATGGACACACGATGCGTGTGACGTACCGAGAGTAAATTGCTGGTTTATTAAGGAAGGCGGAGTTATCTGCCGAAGGCATAATTATGAATGCACCTTTTATGAGGTTAAGACGTCACCTTCAAACGCGGTCCGCTCGTTAGCCGCTTTTCCTATATCTTCTCTTTCTTCCCCTACTGCATTATATATGTATACAGAACCATGTTTTTTCAAAAATGATTTGTCGATCTTGATCCTCGCTTCATTTTTCTATTTAATTCTTGTTAGTTATTCATAATAATTTTTTATGAAAAGATCCTTCTCGATGAACATGAATAATTATACGGCTTTGAGTACTTCCATCTATTTTAACTAAGCACATAAGAATTTATTTATTTTTTATTCGTACAGTGATCCTTGCAAATGATCTTGATTCTTGGAGTTTGTTTGGCCTATATATCCGGTTTCAAAAGGTTTCCGCATCCTTCCTCGAAGTATGATCGTAATATTTCCATTAGGTCTTGGAAATAATTCAAGATTAATTACTTCTCGAATAATATCGATTTCATTACGATACTGCACCGGTTAGCCTTCATTAGCACTTTATCAATGATATTTTTTCTATCCTTGCTACGTTTTTCCTCTCGTTCCTCACCTATTTCTTAGGAAAAAGTGTGGCCTTTTCGTCGCAGTAGTAACTTGAATACGCGTTTCGTCGTACGAATTCATGCTAGCTATTCATATGACGTACTAACAAGCAAAGACACGAATAGCTAATTACGCGGAACGCGCTCCTAAATCGCAAGCGTATCGATGCACGTGATCTTACATGTCTTCCTATTCGATAACCTCCCGAACGCGATGCAATTAATTTACATCGATTTCCTGCGTGTCGTACGATCGACCAGTTGAAATAATTCAGTTCGATCGTAAATACAAAAAGAGAGAAAGGACGAGAGAGGACAACATTTATCCGAGCTCAATACCTATTTAAAATGTAAAACGATCAGGATTAATTATAATAGTGTTTAGAACCGAACATTTGATTAAGTTAAATAGTAAGAAAAAGACATATAGAGAAAGAGAAAGAGAAAGAGAGAGAAGGGGGGGGGGGAAGAATTGATTAGGACTACCATAAGTTTCTGCAATATAAGCAACCAACTTTTATCTCGTCATCCTCTTTAACAGCATCGATAAAGGTCTCTCTTTAGACTTTCATAAGAGAGACTCGGCATAGCGAGATTAATTGTTCTCCAATTTTACGATGACGCGCCTTCGCTCTTAATTGGCCCGTCCTCGACGATACGACGTTCCTTCCTTTTTTCTCTTTTCTTTTTCTCTCTTTACCACTTACTCACCCTTTCCGTTTACCGAACGATCGAGGCTTTGTAATAAGTAGGAAACGATCTTGCGTGATATCGAAAACGCATCGAAGGTCGAACATGGCGTTCGAGCGAGACGATAATTTATCGACGAGAACTTTTATTTAACGATATTTCAATTTTTGTTGGCGTTTATTAGTAGTGTATTAGTAATCACTCGATGTCCACTTAAATATCATTGAGTTTTTATCTCTTTTACGATTTCGTACTAACTTTTCGAATTTCGCCACTTTTTGAACAGCTCATCGGAAGATCGATGACCTGAGACGTTCGTAGACAAATGTCTCAACTATCGTGATATGAGTGCTATTGTCCTCGCACATGATTAGGATTTCTGCGCAACCTTGGATCTTGATCTTGTGGTTTAAAGTTATAAGATTTCGTCGATTGCTTCGATCATCCGTTAGTTATAAAACCTCCAACGCGTTTTATTGTCTCGATCTTTTAAATTAAATTATTTAATTTGTTTTCTCTCCTTGAAATTATTTTCATTGATTTTCGTATCATTCTTGTACCTTTCTAATACCCTTTAATCTTTATTTATTTTTTTATTCTTTATTAATACATTTTCATATAAGCTGTAATAAGAAAATACTAAAATGATGAACGTGTTAACTTTTTCGTACAATGCTCGTAGATTTTTGCAATTTAGAAATAACAATAAACTCGAATGAGCCTCGTTTTTCCTTGATGATTTTAAAACAAGAGTCCAAAGTGTCACACCTTTCAATTTTGCGTTCACGTTAATTAGAATGAATTTAAGCGATTAAGGTCAAGTGTTCGTTCGTAATTCAACCTTCCAACGAATCGGTTTCGTCTCGCCACGAAAGACGTGTCGGCGATATTGGAAATAGCATCGGTGTTTCTCCTTGCTCGATGTCCCGGCTAAAAGAGCGCTAATTAACGGGTTAAGGTTAAGAATTCCATTCCTAAAGAAGGTTAAGAAATCATTGCGCTTCGTTACTTGAGTCACGTCGACATTACTGACGATTCATATGATTTTTCAAATAAAGATGCGCTTCGTATATTTCGTTTATTTCCTTCTATTTTTTTTTTTTCAAAGAAGATATAATGAAGAAATAATTTCATAAAATCTGTATCTGAATAAAGACACTTACGTTTTTCTATTACCAAGAAGTACGTTATAGCCACCACGCAGGTTACGTATATGTATGCGAATTAGGGCTCGATACTACTACGAGAGGTATTATGCAAGAAAAACAGATTTTTCTTTAATGGAGAAACGCTATGCAATGCGTTCATGCAATTAATCACTCTATTACTTTAATCATCGTCGTAACGCCAGATGACACCGATCTACGGGAATCGAATTCCTCCGTCGATCGCGGAATTTCTAACTAACGTATCCAAGAAATTTTATTACACCACGTGCCTTTTTGCTTTGCTCCGATCAGATTTATTCGATCGATTACTCTATTACAATAATTGCCGCGTCGTGTTCCGAGTTGCGGGGAACGTGATTATACGAACGGTGCGAGACAAGTCTCGTGGGACACGAGACGCATATTATCGCGTTTTTGCTGATCGTAGCATGACGAACCTAACACGCGCACCATTGTCTACCTTATGATTATGTAAGTTTTTCATTCTGGTTATTCCTCGGGAAAATTGTCCTATCGTGAAAGACGAGAACTTTCAAAATGGAAGACGTTCCATCGCGATAGGATTTCTCGATTTGCTTTTGTTTCGGCTCTTGGATCGTTGATCAAGCATGACATCATCACATTTATCGATAGATCCGGATTCCATCGCGGAAGGAATTATCCGATCAACGATTGTTGCAGCTATACCCTGAAAAAAGAAAATCAATAATAAAATGTGCATGATAATCAATAAAATTGCTGACAATAATCGTCATTCGAAGACGTAACTGGAAAATCTTTCAATCGATATGTTCGATTTATCGAGCTGACGTAATTGTCGGATGACGAAGAATTTCGTGAAATTATGGTAACGCGATTGTACCGTTGTTTGTTCAGTGTATGAAAGAAAATTATAATAAACGATATAAATGCAAGAAGTAATTCATTAAAAGAAAGGAAGTTGTCAAACTATGAAAGACGAAAAAGGAAAGAAAGATTACATTTTGGCAGAAATTCGATAATAAAGTATGGCCAAAAAATGAGAAAATCGACCAGTCTCATCGAACGAAAAGTAAGAAGTTCGTTTGATTTCATCCTTAATCATGTTCATTTCTATCTATCTTGGCGAATTTGTAAAAATCCATCGAAAAAAATCGGTGAGAGATAGGTGTTTCCTCTTGATCAAAAGTTTAAGGTCACCTTGACCATCAGAGATCTCCTTCGGGGAGAAGACTTCTGCGGGTGTCCAGTATGCAACGCTAGTAAGGAAGAAGAATGGGAGAGGTGGGTCAGGTTGGCCTCCACAGCGGACATATAAGTCCCAGGATCGGCCCCCACTTCGCATCAAACGGTCGGACACGGTACGGAGGCGAGCACAAGCGAGCAATTCTTTGACGTGCATCAGCTAACTTCCATCCATTCTCTCCCGTATTCTCCCAACAAAGCGTGCTCTTCGTTTCTTTTTCTTTTCGTTATAGTCAAGTCTTTCAATCCCCACTCTAAGTTTCTTCCTCTCCGTGCCGGTTATCCGACCACCGACAACAGTAGCGACACCATCGACACCCCGAACAGAACGTAACCCTCTTGCGAGTATGCGAGAGTATATGCGAGCATAAGCGAGTACACGCGAGAAAACTTCTCGAACGATATCACCAGTCAGGTAGCCGGTGAGACGGTCATAATAATATCGACTACGGTTAACGAGACTTGGACCTTAGTCGTTGGCGTGCCGTTGCTTTCGGTCGACAACGGAACAGCCGCGCGGAGAACGTTTCTCACTCTCCTTCTCTATATTTCTATCTTTAAAACGGTGCTCGGAGTGGACTGCGAGGCGCCATGAAAATCGTAAGTAAATCAGTTCCACACTATACTGCCTAGTGTATACTACTTACACTCAATCCAGGAAGTATTCGTACATTTCCTGAAAGCGAAGAAGTTCTTTCTCCTTTTACAGTTAACGAAGTGCTCTGAAATTGTCAATCTTTAGAGAATAAAGATAGTTAGTAGTAGAAATTTGAAATAATGGTAATTGTTATAATTTCGTAATGTATTTATTGTTTTATTGACAGAAAGTTCCTTTCAAAAGTTCTACGAATACTTGTTGAATCCTAAAATGTATAGTTTAACGTTACATTTTAGAACGTCTTTGAAAGTACTCTTCGGAAAAGCGAAAGATACGCGCGCGAAATGCACTGCTTGTTTGCTTGCACGCCATTGCGGGCTTGGTGTAGAAAAGCGAGTGCAGCAGCCCGATTCATCTTGATGGCTGTATATAAAGGCATATAGCAAAGTGTATCATGTTTCGCCAATTTCATGTCGACTTTCTATATCCACTATTCCGGAAGACATCGATCATAAAACGGAACTGCCCCTTGCCACGAATCTTTTCGACTTTTTCTTTTTTCTTATTTTCTTATTTTCTTACGATCCAACATATCGATTATGTTCGATCGAGACGCATCAAGATGATGTAACATATTGTCTCAACTGATTTTAGTATCCAGTGGATCATGCTGTTATATTGACGCACGTTGCTCTAATGATAGCCGTAATTAGTTCTGATTCTTTCACACAGACGATTGTTGACGATAACCAGCTTGTAACGGCTGGCTACAATGATCGATCGATTCGACGTTGTTAGTGAAAGTTCCGGAATCATTTTCGTGAAAAAATGTTTTACTTTCGCTCGTCGAAAACCCGTAGTGTTTCTATCTTTTTTGGGGAGTAAAATCACGATCGAGGTTATTCGTTTAGATGAATAGAATAATTTTTTACCAGGTAAAAGATGTTTTAAGATAATGAATTGTTCGATGAACAAAGTTATTGCATAAATCGACGAGACGCGTTTTTTCGATTTATACAAAAAAAAACGTTTCAGAATAATGAATCACTTGATAAATTAAATCATTCGCAGAATCTATGGATGGCATTTTTCCCGACAAATATACTCTCATTTCATAAATGGATCCATTCTTTTCAATACGTAAAACAGAAAACAGATTAGATAATGGATCACTGGATAAAAAAAAATTGTTTAAAAAATGGACGAACTGACAGAAACAGAAAACGTTTCAAAGGAAGAAAATGGTTGATAAATATTCTAAGGTTCTATTGTAAGGTTGAGTTATCTACTGAAATTGCCTCGAACATAAGTAGATCCGTCAAGTCGTATATACCTCTCTAGTTAAATTTACGAGCCTCGAGATAGTTGTTTTATACGATAGGAAGGCGACAAGAGACGGTAGTTAGTTTCGTTGTCGTCGTCGGTGACGTGTTCTTTGGATTGAGCTAGACGGGTAAAAGGAAGGAACGCAGAATAGGAGAATAGGAGAAACGGAAATCCGTAAAATCTTGTTCATTCATGAAAGCTCATAGCCATCGGCGAGACAAGTCTGCGTCCTTGCCGCAGGGCCCAGTTACGATAAGGTTTCTTGTTGGTCGAGTGTACGTCTGGTAATCTAGATTTATTTTTATTTATCCATAATATAAAAATTGCGATTTCGATCATTAAATTAGATAGATTTTTTTTCACATATTAATACGATCCTTTCTTCGAATAATTTTTTTCATTCATTGAAATAAGCTTCAATTAACTCTATAATTACTCAAGTGAAAATGTAGAATAGCTTGTGAAATTATTCATGAGTAAATTAATGCCAAGATATTGAACGTAAATAAGCGTGAACGCATCGAAGGGATTGATCAAAATTTGATTTGCTACGAAAATGAAAGGGAAAGAGAAAGAAGTACATGGGATGCGTGATTGCTGGTTATTTACACTATTATCTAAATACTTATTTAGATCGCATTGTCTAATAACAAGTCCAAAGTCGATCGAGAAAATTCATCCAGGTTATTCTAAATCATATTTTATAACGAATATTTTATAACGTATATTTCATATTGTAACGTATATACATAAAGTATATTTTACAACGTTCACATTTGTGTCAAATATTTCATCGTTTACATTTGATTATTTCAAAGAAATAACCTTCCTTGAAACTAACGCGAGTTAAGATCGATGACATTTGATTATAAGTTTGACTTTTGTAAAAAATAACTGATTGCACGAACTTTTCTTTCGAAGGCTCGATAATGAATAAACGCTCTGTTTCTTTAACGAGACTTTTCTTGGACTTAAATTCCAATACTTTGAGACACAGAAATTTTGTTCCTTTACGTTCTTCGATGTCGTATAAGAAAACGCCATAACGTGCTAATGAAACGTTTCCTCGCATCAGTATGCAACGATCGCAAAAACTCCATAATGATCTACGATAACTAGTTCGAATTTTATGCGGGTTCTCTTCCTCTCACTTTTCTAAGTAGTAATAATCCAATTTTTTAATCGTTTAGTACATATCGAAGAAAAGTTATCAAAACAATGTTATGGATGTAATTATCCACACAAATATAATAATGACAACGTTTATATTTGCAAAAAAATACGAGTACGTATATTTGCATAAATGTGTTAATAAAGAACGATGTATGAACGTGTCGAAGTTACGCGCTAGAGTGAACAACAAATCACACGTTGGATCTCGATATCGGTACGAAAAATCATTTTTTCCATGCTCGTAAGCGAGAACGAGAGGTATATACGTCATCGGACGAGCGATGTAATTCATCGATAACAGTAAATTATTCTCTATGAACAAAAGCTAGCTATCAGTCTGCCCGGCGATATAATTAATCACCTACTCGAAAGCACGATTTCATCGACACTTTACGGTTTCTTTAAGGCTCATTCTCTTATTGGTGTTAACTAACAAAGATCGAAAGCAGATAGGCTAATTAATTTCGACTTTCGGACCAGTCGTTAAGTACAATTCTCGAGTCGAAAGGCTATTAGCGTTGCATTTCTATCGTTCATCGCGATGTACTGTTACGTCAACCATTGCGAATTTCATTAGGAGTTCTCTGGCGAGATTTGCGTGAAACCATTATAGACCGAAGTTCCTATTAGGCTCCCCGGAAATTAGAGATTATGTCTTCCGTGAAATCGATGATTTCTAAGATAAAATTCGTGAGGGATATTACGAAAAATCTGCTTGATGTTGTTACGAATAAAGCGATTTTTACACTTTGTCGATTGATTGAATTATACACAACTCTAAATCCTTGAGACTCGTGCAATTTATATGACATTCGACGTTTACTAATTTTCAATATATTATTTATAGTATACGAGATTTGACATTTCATGTCGCAGATTGTCATATATAGACACGTTAAAACGTCGATAAATATCGCATTGATCTTTCTTTTTCGATCTTTTCATACTAATATCGTCTCATATTTAATCGCACTATTATTCTCAATTACAGTTACGGTATAATTCGATAGTATAGAGAAAGGAGAAAATCTTTGCAGCATGCTAGCGATATCTTAACGCTTAAAGCTATCCCTTTTATTGGTTCCGTTATAAGAGAAATGTGGCGTGGCACCTTTTGCCGATTTTTATGCCAACCGAGCGTGACGATTTGTACAGCATCGAAAATAACGTTCTCTTTTGCGCGCGTGCGCATGTACGCGTGTCACAAAAGATATAATCCAAAAGAAATATTTACTCCTTTCACGAAATATTTGAGAAAAAGTAAGGATCCTATAATTGCAATAAGTACACGTTCTTTCCCAATATTTTCAAAGAAATACAATTTCCAAGTACATATGGACATACGTATACGTTCTTACGTAAACTTTTCACGCTAAATTGTGTACCGTAACGTAGAGAAGTGTTAAAGGGAATTGATGGAAAAAATCAATTAAAGAGTATATACTCATGCATGTATAGGATATTCGTAAAACGTGCCGTCAGGCGAAGAAACTTCTTACGAAGTTTTTTTTCTAATCAAAAACATCCAACAAAAAAGAAGCCTTTTATAAATTAGAAAATTTAGAAACGGTTATGTATAAAATATTACTTGATGTGTCGTTAAAATTTTTATAAACACACACGATATACTTTGTGCACAAATATGGTCATCGAAAAATGATAAAAGTGCAATACAAATTGTTGCAACGTACGATGTAGTTTACAATTAAGTTGCCTATGGTGTTTTTATGACCAATGATACGAATTTTGTAAGAGGCAACGAAAAATACTCACGTATCTGTGTATGTATGCATGCATCTATCATTGCGCATTACACCTGCTAGAGCGTTCCACTTTCTAATTGTAAACGACACGTCGTTTCTAACATCTTCAACCCTCTTCGTCTTCTTTCTCGTTATTCTCGTCCTCATCCTCATCCTCGTTTTTTCGTAACATTTGGCTTACTGCCAATAACTGAAACGTTTCCAATGACCAAGAGACTATATCGAAGTTGTTTAAAAGAAAAAAAAGAAAAATTAAAGTGTCTATTCTTGTTCTGATTGATTGGTGCATGTAAAAACAATTATGAAATATCATAAAGTCTGGGTAATTAAAGGAAGTCTAACCAATCGTGACGAGATCAAGAAAGTAGGAGGTATCTCTATAGAGAGGTGGGGGAAGGCGATCGGATGTACAAGGTAGTCGAAAGGCGAGGACCTTCGTGAAATTCCTTGACGATGTATAAAATGAAGGTGAATGAAAGTTACCGCAACGAGGAGCGTCAAGGTCGCGAAAATTATCCCCTACTTTGTATTTTCCGGTATACGAATAGTCTTTAGTAGTTTCGCTAATACTAATAATTATCATTATAGAAGGTTGTATAGATTGTATAGTTTTGTATAACAATTTGTTTTTTTTTTTTAATATTCGACTTTTTATTCCTTCAAATTACAAGTTTAGATCCTTATCGAGGCCCATATTGTTCATAATAAAGTGCCGCATTTTGTTGCTCGATCTTAATGATTGGTTGATTTCTAAGATAGATTCCAGTTAACATATTGTATTTATTTGTTATTATAATTGTTACAAAATAACGAAAGTTAGATAGCAATTCCAATAACAATTGGAGCTTGTATATCTTCTTTATTTCATATTTTGATCTTACGCCTTAATAAAATGGTCCAAGTATCCGGAACGAGAACTTGATCGAAATATTACGTTAACAAGATTATCGATATTCTCGGTCTGAGTACATCGACTTATTACAATGTCACTACTGTATTGCACTTAAGTCAGATTCTATTTATATACACGTATACCTATGGAAAGTAGCCGAGACGCGCGCGATAGAAAAGGAATGACGAGCTACTGTCTTTGATGGAATAATAAAGCTTTTGTACGCGTTTCTTTTCGTTGCGTAATAGTAGACGACGCGTGGCTTCGAGATGGACGCAATATGGTCAACTCGACCTACGATATTAATGGTCTATAGGTTCCTACGAGAGAGATTTACTTACGTATACATAGATAAAGAAGGAGCGCGCTTGTAAACACGTTCCGTTTCACCTGGCGTTAAATGCGGAAGTACTCGACGCTAATACATGGCTCTTACTAAATATCTGTGTGTAAGTTTACTATCTAATAGCACGTATAATAAGCTTTCCGAGATGGTTTTACCAGTGGCCAATTCACTCATAAAGGATATAAAGTTCTTGTTAGATACGAAGAAAGGAAAAATACAAATTAATTACGTATACGTTTTAAAGCAATTTCTTTAAAGCTCAAAAATATGTTAATCTTGGTTTTTTGTTAAAATTTCATTATACATTGGAAATATTGATCTTATCGAAATCTTGTAAAAATACATTTTCATTTACTTCCGAGCGACTTTCGAGAGCAAAATTAAAAGACACGTTCTACTCGACGTCACTGAAACAAACGGCAACTCATCTCTCTTACTTTTACCGACATAACTTTTAACGATACGAAGAAGGATACTTTCGTGAAAGCCTTCTCCTCGTTATATATCCACATAACTGGTATCAGCCATTTTTTCCAAGAATCGTTTTCGAAAATCGCTTTATTTCGAAATCTTAATAGCAAACTTAACATATATCAGTGTATCTGTACATAGAGCATCTTCGAAAGTGATTCATTATTAATAATTTTTCCCATTATCATATTGTAACACTCCACTTTCACATGAAAAGTCGACCAAACACGTCGAATCGATTGCATTCTATAATTCTTGAAAATCGAACAGAACTGGAAAGTGAGGAACTTCTATTGGAATTATATGAAACAGCAATCGAATTAAAATGATTATTCTCTTCCCGCGAAATCCTAGTTACGCGTACGTATGCGTTTTTCTTCGTAAGTTATGTTTGGGATATCGCTTTGGCATGATCTCGCGTCACGGTGCTAGCACATGTGTGTCAGCGCTTCGAGAGTGACCTCGTGCCTTTGTAGAAACGAAGACAAGATGCTCTATCAACTAGTTTCTTTAAAAGTGGATTCCAAAAGGCCACTTTCCTCGCTACTAATGTATGATAAAATCGAAAATTTACAACTTTCTTACGAGATAAAAATGGCATGAAAATTTTTCTAAGTTAATTCGTATAAATGGAATGAATTTTCATCTTGACATTGCCACGACTGGAACAAGTCCGTGAGAAAAATACTCTTTGGATAAATATATGATGGAATTTGCAGCATTCTAATGATTCCACTCGATGAATTCTTTTTGTACGATTATCCCAGCTCGTGCTCACATAACATCGACCGAGTCATTATCGTTCACAGGATTACCGATGTGATTTTCCGTCCAATCCACGAGCAGATCGTAAAATTTCATCAACGGTTTTACGTAAGGCCGTGTATCTTCGAAATGAAGACCTTCCGACGTTCTTATTGCCAAGTAACGAGTTGATATAACTCGATTAATGACAAGAGACTTGCGATTCGAAATTCGATTTCAAATTGGATTCGCATAGCAAAGTTAACGTGTGGCATATGAGAATTATGTCACTTCGTAAATTTCACAAGCGATTTCTCTGGAGTAAATTGATAGATGTTACCAATATTTATATAATAGTTTACTGCTATAGAACGAAGTATACAGTTTTCTGAAAGTAAGAAAATTTTAATTAAAGGATGCGATATGTGTCAATGATCGTAGGAAACGAACAAAATTTTATAGGTTCATTTGTAAAAAGTTGAAACGTGTGATAGATTTTGTTACATCATCGTAAATTTCTTTCTAACATTATGTATACAAACCGCAAATTAACGTCATTAAATCGTATAATCTAAGGTGTATATTTTTGTGGAAAGAAATTAACTGTTTTCAATGACTTAAAGAAAGGAAAATAGTACAGTCACCTTATAGAAGTCGTTAATTGAGTCGTAGATGATTATTAAAGTATTCAACATTCACTTCCGATTATTTAATTCAAATTCTTCAAACGATATGATTTTATAATGAAATCCTAATCACTCGAGGTCACATTCGAGAAATATTTTCTATACCTACGATTCCATTTTCTTCAGCGAATAAAGGGTCAATAAAGCCGATAAAGTTCATGTTTGTCCCTTACAAAATGGATATTATTTAGTACAGTCTCATATAAGGTTTTAATGATGCCATTTACTCGATTGTTGGTGATAATCGGCGGCCAATAAATTGACTAGAAAGGCGCGTTCGTGAGATTTTGTTAGGCTTATCTGTGCTCTCGATCGCCTATTAGACGACTCCTCGATTTCTTCTCTCGTGAATAACTCGATCTCCTTTCGCCGATTTATTAGACACCCAGACAATTCCATCTTCTAGCGTATCGTTCCGTCTAGTTTAAGTTCTTTACGAAATACACGCCTTTAATTTGGAATTTTTTTAACTTTTCCAGATCGCTTTAATCGCATTCCTAATGGCCGTCCTTATGGGTGTCACGGCCCAGAATTATAGGCAACTCTATGCTGGTTTTGGGCCTTACTTTCAACAGAGCGCAGGATTGCGGGATCCAAGATCGAACAGAGGTCAGTTTTAACTAAATCATTTAGTTTGATCGTTCTCATTCGACCGTGAATTTCTATGAAGGTCAATAATTATCCTCATGAAATTGAAACAACGATCAAATCTCTTTCAACGAATTTTAACGATGTCATTTTTTATTTTTTATCAATGATCTTAATCTTTGAAAGTATGGTATGCTCCAACTTCCAACAGCTTGAAACAAACTTTTACCGGAACAGATTTAACGCTCTCGAAGTCGGAATAATAATTTAAGATCGAGGCACGTGCTGTAGGAGTACACCATCGGTGAAAGGATATGTAGGCATAAATAGATGTAGATAGCTATATGTTTAGTTGATTTTTAATTTATAAACAAATATAGTTAATAACATATATGTATGTTGTAAACTATATATATATATATATATATATATATATATAAATTAATTACGCATGTATTATTCAGTGTATTAGAGGTATATTGCATTCATATCTACAATAAATATGTGAATGCATATAATTATCTCATCAAATTATCCCTCAATTTTGTCGTGTCGTGATATTTGAAATCCAATTGAGTTTACAAGGCAATCGGATCGAAATTTTGTAAGCGATATTGACAAATCTATCATTATATGTACAATATTGCTCAATGCGAACAAATATTTGATCGATATAAGCAATTAATTTTTCAATGTATAGGCTCTATAAATATACTTTCTGTTTATCTAGAAAAAAATTACTCTTGAGGTACTGAACTTATCAAAAAGATTTTGTTACATATTTGTTTGGTATAAAGAGGGACATTATGTCATAATGCTCAATTTTGGTTATAGATCGAGTAATTTGAGAAATTTCAAAGTCAAATTCATTTTTGTTAATAGAACCATATAGTTCGTTTTTCATAGTACGACGGCATTTAATGAGATCATTTATTATTATCAAATGTTCTTAATTGTTTAATAACTTTGTTAATTTTTTAAGAGCCCATATCACTGGTTGCTGACTGTCCCTTATGCTTCTCAAATAACTAAATGTCATATATATGTAAGAAAAGAATTGCGGGTTTTTGATTACAAAATGTAACTGAACAGCTAGCAACCAACGATACAGGCTTACACACTTCTTAGGAAATCACGAATTATAAAACATAATTTATAACATTTTACAATAATATATGATCTTATATGGTACGTCGTTGAGTTTCTCTCGATAATTACTATCTTATTATATAAAAAAGAAAAAATATACGATTCTATTGAAAAAAATGAATTTGACTTTGAAATTTCCCCCACCTCTTGAACTGCAAAAAGAAATTGTCACTATATTATGTCCCCCTTTTCATACCAAACAAGTTTATGTAAAATTGATTGATTCAGCCCTTCACGAGATATTCCAATTTTTTGAAGTAAATGGAACATCAGGTATATAAAAAGCGTATTTAACCATATATGTATACAGATATACTTATTTATTGTTACTAAGAGCCAAGCTTTTAATTATGCGAAGCAATTCACTACGTCCGTGGAAATTGTTTAAAATATATTATAAAAAATTATATTATGAAACAATTCATAAATTAAGACAAATTAACAAATTTTTCATGGATAACTTAAAACGAGTTACAACTTTAGGGTATCTTTTTTATTCGCTCCCGTTCATTTACAATGGTGCTATGCTTTATTCATCATTACTTTATCATTTCTGTTTTGTAATCGGCTATCTGATTTCATTTTCGGTGTGATATTATCGACTCGACGAATACTACGTATAATTGAGGAGAGAAAAACAGAAATATGATTTCTTTGAATCGGTGTTAAAAGTATAAGTCGGAGTAGGATCTCGTGCCAAGTTCAAACGCGTTTGCTTTTCTAGATATTCTTGATAATATCAGGTAACGTAACATAATATCTCGTAACGACAGACGTTTATTGACAGCTAGTCTGGTGTTATATGCTTGAGTGAACAAGATCGAAACGAAAGAAATTCTTGTACAAAAGCGTAAAACTGCTGTTTGTTTTAACGATCGAATTGATGAGAACCTTTTGTTTGGGACACTATTTTATTTCCTTCTTAAATTATCAAAAGGATCTTTAATTTAACTCAATTATCTAAATTATATTCGTTTTTTTCGATACTCTTATAAAAAACATTTCTCGGTGGTGCTTGCATGTGATTAATAATACGTATCCGACTACTTTCCTTCTTCTAGACTTTAGAAAGGATTGGCGTTAGCTTTCCTTGAATAAATGGTTATTTATTAAGGAAACGTAGGAAGAATTGACGATAAAATGGAAACAAACGAGCCAAACATTTCTTTGGGAGTTTTGTAATCGTGCACGCGTGTCGGTCGCGCACACGAAGAATGGTATAAAATTGGTAAAGAATCGATCGATCGTTCTTTGAAAGAAAAGGTCGTAGAAAAAGAATGAAAGAAGTTTCGGATCACCGGCAGACAAAGATGTGGGGGTTTGATTTATTGGAGCGATCAACGACCATGAAGGCTGAACATCCTTCTTTGAGTTCGTTCAATTCTTTATAACAGGATTTTTCTTCAGTGAATGAACGAAATATCAAGAACGTATTTACAAAACGAAAAGAAGACAAATTACATTTTCATATTTTAAATAATTTTATTCAGATCTGTTTGTCTATTCGTTCGCTCGTTCCTTAACTTCGTATTCGGGTGAGAGTCGATAAATATCGTAATATCAACTACTTTTCACATTTACAATGTCGATCGTTGCATTCGCTCGGCTCGTATATCTTTTCGATCATTAAGGTCATTCACAGCTAACATACCCTGACACTGTAAAACACGTTCTTACATGGCTATATGTGAATGCGATTTCGTTGGAAATCTCGGCATTATAGCATTGTCACAAGTAACGATATACAAGACGGCCTTTGTAATTTCCTCGCTAATGAATTAATTCGCACAGCGTGTGAGAAATTGATCTATGCTAATCTATGATATCGACGCTGATAATATTTAAATTAATCGTCTCAAGTTATTGATTATAAATTATGAAAGATTGATAGCTAGGATCTATTATTATTATTATTATTATTATTATTATTATTATTATTATTATTTTTATTATTATTATTATTATTATTATCCGACAAGTTCATTAACAGCGATCTCGATAATCTTTAACGTTTCTAATTTGATTTTAATTTTTTTTAGGTCCAATCCTTTTCCCACCAGGTCCAGAACCGAACCGTGCTGACACGAGCGGTGTGATCGTAGGTGCGAGTGGATACGGATTCGTACCACCGAATACAGGTAAATCGTTGAGGAAATGATTCCGAAATTGAATTGACAAACCTTCGTTGTTTCTCTTGAGATGCAAAAAAGGGAGTGAAAGAAAAGCGACACAGAAGGTGACAATTTTCCGTTTGTAAATAAGAAATCCAAAGATGGTACGATGAGCGAGAGACCGAAAAGCTAGAAAGGCATGATCAGGTTGAGAATGTAACCACCCCACCTGCTCCGTCTCTTTAACGTACTCGCACCAATTTGTCTTCATCCTTGTGCACTTAACTTATAAATAAAAACACTATTTATTATCCTCTTGCACTAGTAAAATAACTGTCGTTAGTAACTTTTACCTTTATCCTCTCAATTTCCAATAATTATATATAAAATACCGTACATATGTACCTGTACAGGATGTCCCATTTTGATTAAACAAAGAAACCCTTTATGTTATATTTGTAAATTATATATTTATAGTACTAATCGCATTATCTAAAGATTCTGTTATATGTTTGAAATATTTAGCGAGCGATCAATTTCTCCGAAAAATCCTTTAAAAATATATTAAACAACTGTGTTATAATTAATCCAACAATGTACCTTTTATCCTAAACAATCGTTCAAAATTGGATTTCCTTAATCAATTGTTAACGGTGGAATGAAATTGATAGAACCATACTTTCATCTAGGATTTGAATGAAGGCCGACAGATATAAGCGTGTCTGAAAGGATCGATCCTTGACATATCATGAACGTACTCACGTATTCTCGAGAGAGCTTTGTATTATGTATATATGTGAATGTATATTTGGCATTGTGTGTGTGTACGTAAAAGCATTGCATGTCCATAGACGAGGATATCTCGTGTTCGTGATCGTGAACCCGTCTCTTCTTGTCGAGGACGAGAGCTCGTTTCCTTGTTTCACTCTATCCTCCTTCGAGACACTATAATCGCGCCAACAACGCGGAAGAAAATCGTTTCGATGTTCGAAACTTTAACCTTCAAACACTCCTCCAACTTGCTACTTCAATAGCACCACAGTTTCGTTTTTTGCGAGTTATTTTCGACTGCGTCGAAGTGTTTGGCTTAACGATTTAACTAACTCGATTGGGTATTAACAAATTGACTTAATCGAAAACGTAGAGATATCGATAAAGTTTAAAATAATATCATGCAGGTAAGTTATCTAGTGAAGAATAGTTAATTATTCATAAAGTACTACAACATAAAAGATAATGATTCCTGTAAAAGAGTAGTAAGTATGAAGCAATTAATCGCATACTTCCTGAATTCCCATCCTGGTATGGGATTAATTCAAAATACCGGTTTTTGCGAAGGTAAGAAGAAGTATCCTGAAAGAGAAACCTTGGAAGAGTCTCACACCCGCTGTTCGTGGATCAGTGAAAGTGCCGTCAGTCAAACTCGTTTACGCGTAACGCTTCCTTTCGCGTTGCCATTACGTGGAACGTAACAGGTGTTATGAGGTCAGTCAGGTCAACGACAAGGTCGACTTTTTTCGACGGGTGCTTATTACGTGTTCTTCTTCGGACAAGATCAATGTTCGTTTCCACATTTTTATTCGGTCAAGTTCGAATGGAGATTTTCCATTGCTCTATTATTTTATTAATGTAATTTCCTTTTTTTTTCTTTTTATATATCCGTTCAAACAGGTTCCTTTACAGAAAATATTCAAATGGTGCCAAATTAAGAAAAAAAAAAGAAAAAAACCAACGGGACATTCGAAAGCGTCCAAGTTAAACGGCGTACCAAATCTCTTCTCTTTTTTGAGACGCTTTAAACTCAACTCGCATTTAATTACGTGACACGCGTAAAGCTACGGTTCACCCCTCCGGACGTCCTTGAAGGAAATTTATCCGAGGGTTGAAAAGAGGGCTGAGAGAAAAGCGAAGCTCGCCTTCGCCAAAGCGAAACTCGTAATTTAGCGATATCTCTGTTAAGTACTTTTTCACGAGACGTTAATTCCAAAAGCGGAAGTTTGAACTCGCGAAAATGGAATAAGAATATCTTTCCCTTCTTTTTCTTTTAATATATAGGATGATCTACATGACTGGGAGTACCCCGATAATTTTGTAAATATTAACTTTAGCGAAAAATCATATCAAATTTACGTTCACCAAAGACGTCATCGTTAATTTGTTGTAACCGAAGTTGAAAATATCAAACTATATTCCTTCGCGTTTGGTATGGAAGCTTATCGGCCTTGGAGATCCGTAATATAATCAACTCTGGTTTTTCTCTTTCTCTCCCACTTCTGTCTCTCTCTCTCTCTCTCTCTCTCTCTCTCTCTCTCTCTCTCTCTCTCTCTCTCGTCTCCCTTTCGACGTTCGAAACCTGCTTGACTTTATATTGTCAGAATGTCGTGGTCGAGCATGCAAACTCGGTGAAGGGAGTCTGTGTATCAGTGAGGCATAAGACCAGAAAAGCGAGCACTTACCAATCAAAGGGAGAACACGCGAAAGGGATGAGGTCAATCATGCTAAGGGAAGGAAGGTGACGAGGGTGCTTGTAATTAGTAGCTTTGAAACTCTCCCCCCCTCGCCTCTTTCTTCCTCTCTTGTGCTCTCTTAGACTACCCTCTCATTATCAACGGTCAGGTATATCTCTGACTTTCTCATTGGTGTTCCTCCTACTGTCAGTTTCTGTTAACTCGTTTAACGGACTACTCCTCGAGCCGTTAGCGGATTACGTTGAATTCGTCTTTGATCAAGTACGTGAGTTTCTCGTAGAACGAGAGCGAGCTTGTTCTTTGTATAGGTAGCTTGAGTTGCTTCATAATGAATTTTATAACACAGAACAATTTTCTCACGTTATAACATTATCTAGCAATGAAATAATTGAAAGACTCTATGAAAATAAAAGCGATTAGATTTCTATGTCTGTTAATTAAGAATTAACATTTCGAGTAAAAATGCATGATATTTCACACATTACTCATGACATGATATTGCTTAAAGGTTAAAAAGAAATGTTTCAAAGATAAATATCTGTTATTGCTTTCCGCATATGTACGCGTAACCATTTATAACTGTATACGGATACCGTTTTATGAATTGACTTATCTATATTCATTCACACGACGCGTTCTTATCGTTTGTTTCAGGCTTCCTAGGTTATTACTATTATTAAATCGAGTTGAACGAGATGGGATACTGAACATAGGTGTTCTTCTAGAAGAAGACGAAGAGATAGTATGGAACTTGAGGTTATCGAGTGTCAAGGTACGCTCATTTAACAACGTACGTAAAATTAGATTCTTTCGATCGAGCAACGAAAATGAAAAAATGAAGAAGGAGGGTAAAGAAAGATCAAAGTAATTAATTAAAGTGCAATTAATTCGAAGTCTTAATATCGATGTGTACCAAAGTTACATGTGTCAATAGCTGTGAATGAAAGTGGTATATCAAATAGATCGATAACTTTGAATATAAATTTGTAAAACGATAAAATGACTCATGCTACTTTGATTCTCACAGCTATTGATTCACGAGTTTGTAACCGCTCGTAATTGTAAATTAATTTTCTAGTATCTTGAAGTTCACTTTAGTATACTTTTATTTATTTTTATTATAATTAATAGTAATCGAGCTTCGATAGTGCAAAGTAATAGCACAGAAGCGATTATAACCGTCCAAACTGATTGTGTTCGAAATGTTATTATTATTGTAGATAGAATAAATATAAATAATATATTTTACAAGTGTAATTGTTCATCGGTTGGTGAAAAAGCCTTTTAGAGTTAAGAACAGTCAATTCATCCTATTTTTGGAAATGCTTATATCGTAATCCATTGGCCATTAACGAACGACTAATTAATACTTGAGTCATATTCGAATGCTCTCGAGGTTCTCATTACTTAGATCGATTTTGAAGGTAAATCATTAGTTACTTACGAAACGTCGAGTTGAAATATGCATCATTTTACGTTTGCAGAGAAAATCTTGTCTTAGAAAGATCAGGCCATGATCATTTATTGTAAAACTGACGCTCGGCGTCTTAGGAAATGGCTTGAAAGTGAACGGATAAGTTTATCAATGAGATCAGATCGACAACGAAGTAATAATAAGCTGTAAATAACCATACATTGTAATGGAAACAAAAATTGAAAAACAAAAAATTCTTGAAAAATATATTTCTCCATGTGATTAATTTCATTTTATTCGTCCCAAAATTGTATTCCTTTCGTTTCGATAAAAAAAAAGCAATTCTTAGAATACAATTATCATATGTTGAAAACGACTTTGATAAGAATTGATGTATAGAAAGTTCAAGTGAATAGATCTACATATACACGTTAATTAAGTAATCTGACGTCGCAATATATTTCGATTGAAGCTGCATAAGAAACTTAACAGTGCAAAAATTAGTTTAGAAACTCGGTTATAGATCAAACGTCTCATAGAGAACATTATCGCACGACGGTTGACGAACAACTGATTGAACTATACAAAAATTGTCGATACAAAAACAAAATAAGAACATAACAAACGAAGAACGAATGTTAAACGATTATTAAATGTAAACAGTCGTAATGTTTTTATTTATAATAATGGACAACTGACTTTGAAATCCATCTGCGATTCGTCCTTTTCAAATATTATGTTTACGTGATTTCTCTTTTATGTCTTCGTCCTTTCTCTTTCATGCCTACGTTTCTAATCGATCAACACGACGATAAATAAAGAGAATATATTCTATGATCGCCTCCAAAATTCAATTTCAAATATTATAACCGATAATGTCGTATTCGTCGATCAAAATGTTTGATATTCAGATAAGATTATCTTTTGTCGCATCGCATGCATAATGTAATACGTCAATGCAACGAAGAAAATATTACTGTACTTCCTAATGCTTCTCATTACTTTTATTCTATGTATATATCATTCACTATTATTATCTGTAGCGATTCCAGATAAAATCTAAATGGCTTCAAATGGTTAATAATACTCTGATATTATTAACGTGTTTATAGATGGACACAAAAGATCATGTGAAGTGCACTTTTTTTTTTTTAAATACGATTATACGTTTTTTATTATATTAATTTTTAATGAAATTAGACATTCTTTATAAAGAAGTATTAATCCGTATATGTCGACAAATTATTAGTCTGGAAGATATTTTTATTTAAATATTCCTAAGAAACTATTAGTCTCTCTTACTACTACCATTTACTTCTTATTACTCTTACATTTTAGTAAATGTGTGTGTGCGTGCATGTGAATTGTTTAGCAATATTTAAATTAAAATATACTAAACTAATAATTTTGTGATTTATGTCTTTATGTAATCTCAACTTAATGTTTGAAATTCAAACCAATTTATTTTTTGTCGCATCGTATGCCCAACAAACTAAATACTACAGTATGTTTATCGCATTTTAAACCATTTTGCGACGTTTGTAATGACAATGTATAACTTCGCGAAGTTATTGATTTTTGAAGCGAATAAAAGTCCTATTTTAGGGTCATAAATCGACAGCGGGCTGTATATGAATACTGTCGCATTATCATACGACCAATTTGTTCGATTGAACAACAATAATTTTGTTGTTAAACGACATCTAAATAGAACTTAGTCATAGGGTATAACGTTATAAACACACAAGTTTAAAATCCCACGTTTATAAATTTGTATTTTGTAAGTCTTACTTCATTTTCTCGCTACAAAACTTACGACTTCACTTCGAATTATTACCTCATATCCGAAGATTTATGTTTGTTAAGAATAGATTATATCTAATAAGTATAGTTGTACCTATAATTGTAACTATACTAAATTCTTCTATAAATCCACATTATATAATTTATAGATAACAAAGAAAATTGGGTTATAGAGAATTAATGAATACAAATCGGTAGTCCTATCCTTGATTGAGATTTCGTAATCGATTCATGGCAGAAACTGTCAACTAGCACGACGAGGAAGAATGTATAACTAACTTCGTAAAGAGTAGAAGTGCATGTACCGGAAATCATCATGCAAATAGGGGTATCGAATGACAAGGTAAGCCACTAAAAAAATAATTATTCAGTGCTCAATGATCTGTTATTTAAACGTGCAAAACCGGTTCACATGAAACCGGTGAGCAAAACCACTAACCTAGATAATATTCAAAATTGTCCAGTCGAGGTTTTATTACGTATGCATATGTATATATATATATATATATATATATATATATATATATATATATCGAATAATCGAGATACTGTACATAGTATATTAACGATAGTACAATAAGTATAATTTATAATTAACAAACATAAATCTTTGGATATGAATTAAACATTAATTTTGCAACAAAAAATGAAATAAAATTGTGTTGTATATATGTATACATATAACTTTCTTAACTGCATATTAACATATATGTATGTATATACATATGTATATGTATATGTATTTATATATATATATATATATATATATATATATATATATATATCAAAATATAATTCAGTATTGAATTCTACTTAATTTATTATGATTTTCACATGATTATTTTATTACTCTGTATATATTTTCACATTTTTCGAATTTTAGGTAAAGATGTGATAAAGTGCGTACAAAACGAGATTGTTTTGCTTGATGACTCGATCGATACGATCGAAAATCTACTGCTTTTATGTAATTTACTTTCTTGAAAAACTAAGAATTCGCCTGTATGTACGTTCCGTAAAGTAGCATTTGTATCGATATCGATCTGCAAAGCACTCCCAGAACGTTTATTGCGTTGTAAGAAAAGCGTCGTTCGTTACAATGAGGCTATAGTAGGTACTCGCTGGTGGTCGACCATCGGCAAGATTCGAAAGCGTGCAGAAACGGCCAACCACTCAGCCAGCTGGCGTTTTATTCCTCCGTGTGCTACGAAATCGCTTACCGATGTAGCCCGGAAAAAGCCTGGCTGAGTCAGCGACTTGATTTCCTCTTCGCGAGATTCGTTAAACGATTACAACTACGAACGGACGTAACGATTTAAGAACGATGCAAATCACGAGAGTAACGGAAAAAAGAAGAGAGAACGTGTTAACGACCATGATCGATCTTAGTCAGCCGTGAAATATAATCTACGAAATGAATGCTGATAGATCGGTTCGTTGACTTCGTTCCTCATGGATCGATTTTTACGTTGCAAATGAACAGACGTGTGTGACTCGTCTACAGTGAAAGGGGGTGAGGGGCGGCAGCAAAAATATTACTTTAGCTAGAAAATATTTCTTTCATTCTCAAATATTATTTTTAAT
Organism: Dolichovespula media; assembly: GCA_911387685.1. Taxonomy (NCBI): domain Eukaryota; kingdom Metazoa; phylum Arthropoda; class Insecta; order Hymenoptera; family Vespidae; genus Dolichovespula; species Dolichovespula media. The sequence continues at coordinate 1,356,433 of OU426856.1, read as the reverse complement.
ATTAAGCACAATTTTCTTCGCTTTTGGTGACACTACATAGTTTTTCATCAGACATTTATCTGGTAATAATAACGACACAATAATTATAACTTACAATTAAACCAAGTCATCCTCTTATCTTCCCTTATGTCTATCATATATAATCTCTATGGAAAATCGAAATGCGTTCCATAATTTTTCGCACACAGGTTTGCGACATCTTATCTTTTATCCATGAAATTCTTCTCAGATAAATTATTTCTACTTTAGTTTCTTTCTCTTCCTCTCTCTCTCTCTCTCTCTCTCTCTCTCTCTCTCCCTCTCTTAATCTCTTTCTCTCTAGACATTGTCGTGTTGAAATAAAGGGGAACAAGAAAAGGACGGAAAAGAATAGAAAATAGAATACGTTGAGGTTGCGCAAAGGAGCGCGAAGATACTCTGTACGCAGTCTAAAAGGGAAAGTGGAAATATTTGATCGAGAGTATAAAGCGGCTTATCTCAAGCGTAAATCCATATAATTTCCGACTCGATTCGAGATACATTGGGACACGAGACGTGTATTTGACAGCGTGAAATGCGCGCTATCAATGTTTTCTGCTCGCGCGACCTCTGCTACCTTCGTTCTTCTCAAATATCACTGCTTCCAGTCTACCGAACAAGCTTTCGATAGATTATATCGAACTTTTACTTCACCCGCTGTCAGCTATTTGCTATTTACCTGCATCAAATTCATCGGAGATATTTCAAGGTTTAGATTTGTCCTTTGACTGAAATACTAGATACAAATTAATTATTGATAACTAGCAATGATGATTGCTACGATGCATTAAAAATGATAATAATATACGAGATCGTTGTTTTTAAAAAATATAGACTTATCCTCCATTTACATTCTCTACGTATGAAATATAATCAACGTCGATTGAGTTGACTTGAATGTACTTCGTGTAATTTTGTTATATCAGTATTAATATTGTTACATTTTGTTTCATTAAAATTTGATAAGTTCTAATATACATTGGTACGTATTAAAAATCTTACCGTCATTTTTCTTGTTGACGAGAAGTTTTCTTTCATTTCGACATTTATAGATCGTACGTTTTTCGTTTCTTTGAACAAAAAACGAATTGTTACTCGATAACATCGAATCAAAGATTCGATGTGAAATGGACGGAGAAAGAAAGGATGAGATAGAGAGAAAGAGAGAGAGAGAGAGAGAGAGAGAGAGAGAGGCTTTGAAAGAAGGCACAATAGAAGGTTCCCCAAGCCAGCTTTTTCTATCGAATCACCCTCGCTTTCGCTCTTTACACCTTTCCTCTCTCAAATAATTTAGATCGAAATCTTTTCATTTACTTTCGATATTCCTTTCGAAGAGCAGCGAGGGAGAAGGATAGATATATAGCGTATAGAAAAACTAATGCAATTTATGCGAGACGCGTAAGCTCATTAAGAAGTTCTTGCACAGGAAATATCGAGTCCTTGCTCGATTGCCTTAAAAAGAAAAGAAAGGGGAAGAAAAAAGAAAAGAAAAAAAAGTAAGAGAGAAAGAGAGAGAGAGAGAGAGAGAGAGAGAGAGAGAGAGAGAGAGAGAGGAAGAGGGAGAGAGAAAGGTAGAGAGAGATGGAGAGGGAAAGAGAAAGAGAGAGAGAGAGAGAGAGAGAAACATCGTAACGACGGTAAAGCTGAATGAATTTACGTGCGTAAGCCACTTCTTTATGTGACTCTCCGAGCTTACCTCGTTTACGTATTCAGAATCTTAGAACGAGTTAATGATAACATTTCAAACGAATTAAGGTGCAGCCGAGGAAGGTTGAAGAACACGACTCGTCATCGGCCAATATTGAACCGCCATATCTTTGCAATTACGTTCCTCTTTTTTATAAAGTGAGAAAAAATTGTCTTGGTAAAGGACATCCCTGTTGACGCATTTGTATTAATAAATGTTTAACTTCGTTGCATGTAACAGAACATAGATAATGATCCGTCAGATATATAACAGATAAATAAGATTCTATTTCATATATGCAATCACAATAATTACGCGTAAGACAAACACTTTACATTCCTGTTTGTAATGATGGAAAAAAATCTTCGAACATAGTATTTCTTTAGAGAAAATCGAAATGTCTACGCACAAGAGTAAATATTATGATAACATTAATAAGTTGGATACTGCAAACCGCTATGGTCAAGATTGGTAGTCGGACAGAATTGCGGTATACCAAGCATTAAGGTCGCTGTTTTATGAGTGAAGGAAACGAAGTAGAGAGATTTATGAATACTTTGTGCTAGGATCGCGAACATGTCCGGAGAACATCTCGATAGACTCGACTAGACAAGTTCGAACAGTCTGTATCCACAGCGTTAACGAGTTTATCGAGAATCTACCACCTTTACGCGACGTTTACGCTAATAATATTTCTATATTTTTCTATTCTTTTTTCTTCTCTTTCCACGCAACCCACGGAATTGGCCGAGGTCGCGAAAGTTTATGATCGCTAGCACGTTTCTTCACGCTCGATCGAGCGCATTCTTCGATGAATCGAAATGCTCTCCGTGCCACGGTTCGTGAGTTTAATGAGAAATGAGTTTACACTTTGCTGCTCTGATTATCGTTTGCTTCCCTTTGAATCTCGTAAACAAGTATGGTTTCGGTTAAACCGCCCAATTGCATAATATATTGCATTTTGTTTACTTTGTTAATTACTTAAATAATAATGAGTGATCATTTGATTAAAATAATTGAATTTAGAAATAATAAATATTAGATTATTTGGAAGAAAATATCAGAGTATTAGAATAATTGGTAATCAAATTGATAAAATATTAATACTTGAGGAAAGGGATATATAAGAAGAAATTCAAAAAAGTAAAATGAAAGAAGATCTTTTAGATAACATAAATAACATTAGTCTTACATGTAATCTCCGTATAACATTTAGACTATAAAATCTTTGATGATTATTCTTCTTGTTTGATGTTTCATCATCATTGAAATAAAATAATAAATAATTAAATTTAGAAGGCTAATAATTAAAACAGATTAGACTTTATAAAATACATTTATTTATTTGATCCAATTGATGTAATCATAGAATCTAAAAGTTATAAAAGGATATCTAATCTAATTGCAATAATATGATAATATATTACATGTAAATATTTGATACTCACAGAAATCTTAACTTTTTTTCTAATATTGAATACGATCATTGACAAATTTGTATTAATGACTCATACGCGATAATAGATACTTATTTGAGAAGTGATCGATATTTTATCAAAATGGTGAATAAAAATTTAAATGTAGATTTGCGAAAGTTGCGATAGGAAATGACACATGTAGGTAGTAATGCAGTATGAATGCAACCGATAAAAAGAGTATAACCGAAAGTGTAAGAGAACGATTTAACAAATGCCAAGACACGTTTTATCTAACGTCTCGTGTAAATAGTAGACAAAAGGCGATACTAGAATCTAGTTGGATTGATTTCAACGTTTGCGTTATTATATTGTTACATAATGGTCTAATCGCACGCAACGAACCCACATAACTAGTAGAGCATGAAAATATGCTTATCGGAATATCACTGACAAGTAAAGAAGTTACAGAAATGTTTACTAGACCCGCATCGTATCCATCGATAGAATGCCATTTGCGAATTTGATGAGTTCGTTCTTGTGTAATGACGATATATGTAAAGATTGTTCGAGTATATTCGACAAATACAGTCATTGAGTTGGATCCATTACCGAAAAAATAGATTTGTGTAAAACGTTCGAAAAAATAAGACGGGTACCTGTATATGTGACATCGATTTGAACAGACATCTTTATTAATTATTTGTCAAAGATGAAGAAGTAAGACAGAAAGTTACCTAACCGATCGTAATAGAAAATTACTAACTGTAGTCTACTTACGAAATAACTGTTTCACCTTTCTGTTCGTAATTGCTTATTGTATTATAAGGAGCAGTAGTCAGACGATCGTTATATTGGTCAAAATTTATTACTATTATTAATGATGAAGAAAACAGTCGGAATCGATTCGGAAATTAATAATTTCATAAGAATTTACATCGAACATGCTTTTTCGTATATACACCGAGAAAAAGTGAATTGAACGCAAAGACAAAAATTTCATTGACGTGTCCCAAACTCGCTCGTTTCGCAAGTAACACCCACTTTGTAAGATACATCGCGGTCGATCGTTTAAATAAAAAAAAAAAAAAGAAAAAAGTATCGGCAGAGTGTTGAAATCAAGTTGGCGTACCTATTCCGAGGCTGTCGTAGTCGACAGCTACCTCGAAACCCTATCTCGAAACGTTGATAGTTCTTACCTCGGTTTTGACAGGTGTCGGGCAGATTGCCAGCTTCCGAACAATTCGCACGGAGTACTTTCGAGCGCAACGAAAGTCGCCGGTGCAACTTTGCTCCGTTCTCCCATTCCTATAGTTCACGATGTTGACTCGAATGAACGATAGGATAAGAAAGACCCGCATGAAATGGAGCGTCATGTAATATGCATGCATTTTTTTGTGATAGTACGTGTATGTGTGCGTTTTCCGCACGGTAAATTATATTCTTCCTAAAGTAATTTTACATGTCTCTTCTACTCAATGGAATTTGAAAGGAGGAAATTAAAAATATAGACGTAAATCTGAGGAAAACTTCGTTGAAAATATTGCGACGAAAATAGCGGGAAAAAAATATGTGAAAACGCGCGATAATTATACATAAGAAATGCTAATTAAAAAGAAGCTTATTCGATTAGAAACTTATTCGTGAGATAATTGAAAAACTTTACAATGTGCATTGAAGGAAAGAAAGATAAAGATGGAAGGAAGAATGAAAGGACAAAAGATACAAATTCTCATTTCGAAATTTGTATACGAAAACGTTAAAATATGAGCCGATCTGTAGACAATTTTATGATATTATTCGTAGGATAGTGATACTTTTTCATAAAAGTTGCCTTCTATGCCGTTTTATAAGCAGTGTATTAAAAAGAAATAACGAAATTGGATTGAGCAAGGATCAGAACCCGATCGAAACGAAAGTGCGCGTATGTTGCCGGTTTACCATCGTCGTGCAACATCGATCCGACACTAACGTCGAGACGACGGTTTCTTTGGCTACCAATAGGTGCCACCTGCCGCACATGACTTACGGACAGTTCTTTGGTTCGAATACCGATTGTGTTGAATCGTGCAAACGGTCTGCAAGCTGTTCCTACTTCTTTCATATTTCAATGAAATCAATCTCGATTCAATTTCAGATTTGCTTTTTAAGGAATTGGCTTTTTGAAACATAAACTCTTCACTTTTTATAACCCATCATGGTAGAAATCTAAAACGACATCCACATAAATAATATGATATTGCGAGATATAATAGGTTTATCGCAAGTTTCTATTCAGAGTGAATCTTTCCAGATTAATTTTAATCCTTCAATTATGATCGTCATTTCAGATTTTAGCGGTGACATTAGCCGGAAGACCAACAGACGTCTACTATGTCAGGTCGACGACACGAAATCACGTTAGCGAACGAAACGACGAAGCCCGTCAGTTCGCTTCGAAGTTGGAAAGGTGATTGTGGGGTCGATGGTTTTAAGCCCTTGACGCGATTACGTACGTTTTAGGAAAAGCATTATGCGGTTCGCGATTTACCTTGCTGTTTTCATCGTCTAGGAGCGCCGAGGTATTGTTATTGATGCATACGAAGCCTTCAAATTTCGACATTCAAAATTGTCCGATATAATGATAATTATGCGACAATTTTACGTGGGAGTAATACAAACGCTTTTTATCACAATATAACATATTAATATGCAAACGTGCATATATAAATATTTATATATATACGCTTGCATTAAATAAAACATTTGAGATATGAAAAACAAACTGCATGCTCCTTCGTGAAATACATACTTGTAATAATATAATATAAACGATGAAATATTTGAACAGATAACTATCATTAGAGTAATAACTATTAGATTTATTTCTCTAATGATAAATATGTAAAGTGAAAGAAAACGGATACTTGTATATTAATTACCGAAAATCTTAAACTAAAAACAGTTAATATATAATTAAAGTTTACGGGCAATAGGTCTACTTTTCTTTTTTCAAAATATTAACAATTTCAATATTGTCATAAAAATAATTCAATTCATCATAAAAGTGGATTAAAGTCATAATATATTTTTACGAAAATATTTGAAAATGACTAATCTGTCTTGAAATAAATACTTATCTTTAAATACCTAAACAAGGGAAATTCAAAATTTGTTTAACAAATCAACTTAGCTATGTTCATTATAAATTTAATTTATTAAATGTAAGTTGGGACTTTTCAATCCACATGATAATCACATAAATGGGGCAGTACTGTACCGACTGTAATAAATACCGACAAGTGTATACCGACCGCGTGTCGATATTACTCGATATAACAAATGATATATGTGATAATATAGATATTATCGATCGATAAATCATATATGTCAATATCGTGCAGATATTAAACTTATAGATCACATAAAAAGGAACCATCAGCTGGAAATATAAAATGCAAGGTTTTAATTGGATTTTCTATTTCTGTTTTTAAGTATTTTTATAAAAAAAATTAATTATTCTGATCGTGTTTTGTATATTTATTATATATTTGTATACTTATTACAAAATTTTGTCGACATATGTTCTTTTTTGTATAATAATATCTCATGATTAATAAATTTTTCTTCAGATAATTATCGAGTGACTTTCTGTAGATAATCGTAATTGGTTTAAATTATAAGCGTTTTTAAAGACAACTGTACTTAACATATTTTAATCCTATGGGTTAATACATTTTGTTTAATTTACTATCTTAATCTAACGAATTTTTTCTTTATGATGAAATTAATTTTATAAATATTTGAAATACATTGAAAACTTGTAAAATTAATCATACATTTAATGTAGTATTGTTCCGTATATATGTTTGTTGTGCTTTCACTTTGAGAGAACAATTAAATTATTATTTAATTTGTATTTATTATGCATTTTAATTAAATTCCATTCTCATCACTATAATAATAAATTCAATATTTATTACTATGGTGTTACTTATCTCTGAAATAATTAATCGTTTATATTACATTATTATAAGTGTATGTGGTGAGAATTTGGTTTGATATGTTTATTATATTAATAAACATATAATCAAATAGGATTCGATAGAATCGATAGAGCCCGAAGTAGTGCAAAGTATCATTTTGGAAAAGGCATAACGATGATTTATATGCTACATCGAGACGGACAGATTTATGATAGCAATTAGCACATAACATCTTACGAGCAATCAGCTGATGTTTATTAGCCATTATCGTTGCTTCCGTAATACGATTCTAGTTCTCCTCTTCTCTATTCTTAACGTGATACGACGAATTTTTACTGCCCACCACAAACCATACATTATGTTCCTTGCTTAGTTTTACGGTATCTAATGTCTGGGATGGCTGGAAGAAGCCTAAAGCTGGAAAGAAAGAAAAAAGAGAACGTTCCTCGTGGGACACAGAACGGAGGAACAATTAGTAGCAAATGTGACTCACTCTGTCGTTATTATTATTCCGCCTGAGATCGTATACTTCCCGTGAATCTTCTTCTCTTTTATTGCACGTATCTTCTGTCATCGAATATTTATTGACTCGAGAACTGGCCATTAACATTTTTTACGTGTATACACGCAACTATTTGAAGATATATCTTTTGAATTTTTCACGTTATTCCGTTCGAAAAAATAAAATTTATTGACGAGGGCCATTCACAAAAAATAAAAATACATATTCGAGATTACTTTTTTTTTGTTATTGAACTTTTTTCGGAGTACGTTTGATCAGAGATTTATATTACTGATATATATTACTAGAAGTCACTTAAGAGGAATGAAACTTCATTTCCGGCGAAATTTCTCTCGTTTCTATATCGGCAACTCGTGGTCCTCTGGCTTATCGCAACGTCGACGACGTTCTCTATGTACTTTCATCTAATCACTGGCAGTAATATTAATAAATTGTTCCCTCTGGGGGTGTATTTTCATCCGTTCTTCCGACCACCCTCTACCTTCATCGACGATGTTATTATTGTTTGCCTACGCAGGGTCGGAGTCGACAAAGAACAATCTCCCTCGTGTCGATCTCGCGATAGCGAATACCACGGAGAGCAAAGGGATTTCCCTGCAACTTGGAATAAAGAAATAGGAAAAGGATCAGAAAGAAAAAAGAAAGAGAAAAAGAAAGAGAAAAAGAAAGAGAGAGAGAGAGAGAGAGAGAGAGAGAGAGAGAGAGAGAGTAGATACAATGATTTCCCTGAATTTAATATTTGTGAACACGATTTACTGTAAGGTAACGTAATAACCGATCTAAGAGCAACTCCTGAAAGCCTAATTCCAAGTTACGAGGACCCAAGAACCGATTTAGTCAATCGTATCGCCATAATAACGTCATAATGTCGCATCTCGGCGCGACAAAAAGTATCGCCAGATACGATAGTAAGCCTTTGATAAATGAGTATCGATGAACGTGAATTTTGATATAAATAATACGTATCTTTCCATCGATAAAAGCAATGCTCTTTTGATCGTTTTTAGTATGTAAACGAAATTCGATTGGAATATCTTCTCGAGAAAAATATTTTCGCAATACTATACTTTTTCTTTAAGAAATACATACGTTCCAACACCTTAGACCATTAGATTTATTATGCATCAAAGTTTTCACCTTTTCTACGCGAAGAGGTAAACGTATAGAAATACATATACGCATATAAAACGCTTGATAAGAGATACCCGCTCGTAGAACCGTTTTATCTGCAGTACTTTTACGACAACATTTTACGACGCTTCTTTGTTTCCGTGAAGATTTTCCCCCAGACTGAAACTGCGGAAAAAGGAAGCGGATAAAGGCCATTGCCTTGGCCCAACACCAATCGCAACCTTCTCTCTCTCTCTCTCTCTCTCTCTCTCTCTCTCTCTCTCTCTCTCTCTCTCTCTCTCTCTACCTCAGAACATTGCATCGAAATCGACCTTGTCTGGATATTGACCGATGGTTGCATCGATAAGATTACAAACAGGTTAACGAGCAACCAAGAGGATATTATTTCCACATTTTGTATCCACTATCTTCTCGATATTTCGCCAAACAAACTGAACCTTCGTCGATAAAGAGAACTTAATGGAAAACCCACATTACGCTGCTGCAAAGAACCTTACCTTACTTTAAAATTTCCATCCAGATGTTAGTAGCTATTGAATTCACAAGATTTACATTCTGTGAAATAAAAAGAAGACACGATTCTATTATGCTGTTAATATGAAATGATTAGTTCACTCCTCAAGAAAATCTAACTTCTCTCGTGATAAAAAAATAAAAGAATCGTTTTCTTTTCACTCCTATTAAGAAAATGTTACACCTTCAAATTACTCTTTTACAATTTGTTAATTTATCCTAAACTTTCTGCCTACTTCCTTATTTTTAATCAAAATAAATTTCATGCACGTTTACCATTGATAAACAAGTTAAAGATTTATAGATCCGTATAAGATTAAGTTGGAAGTTAATTTATTCGATGATAATATCATCTGCGTCGTTTCATGTGTCCGATTGATATCATTTATCGATAATAGCTGAAAATACAAGGCGGTGTCGCGTTAGAAATGGAAGAGATAAGCGAACTAATTCGATTAATCTCACTTGGTTGATTTTAATCGACGAAAAACACGAATATGTGCTCAGTCCCGGAGAAAATGAATGATCAAGATTTCCTGGTTCGCGAAAAAGAAATAATTATCGCGGCGTGTCTAGGATAAGGGGTCGAGCCAGGAGGCATTTTTATCGTGGCTTGAACATCGTCCACCAACCGAACGTCACACGAAAGAATGGTTGGAAGACGTAGAAGGTAATGGGTGAACGAAAGAAAAGAAAACGGATCCGTTTCATTTCATTGCGTGGAAGATTAACGATTCGAATAACTTGTCTATTCGAATGGATAAAAGTAACAAAAAATCTTCCTGTGTACTGATATCAATTCTCTCACTTTCTTTTTCGGTTCTTCTCTTCTTCTTTTTTTACCTCTCCTCTTCTCTACGTCAAGAAAGACAACGAGGGTCTTGAAATCGTGGGAGAGCAGACGGTACGTCGAATATGGATAGGGATGGAAGAGAGATGGAGAAAGAAGAGAAGGATGAGTAGAGTAAACTTAGTTTACGAGACAAATGACGCCGCGGATTTCGCAGAGAAATTGTCTCAAGATCCCTAGAGAAGAGCCTTGAATAATCTTCCTGTTTGCGTTTGATCCTTCCTCGGGAATCGATAACTAGAGAGTGGTGTGTATTAATTGATACCGTCTCAGAAAAGCAACAAGTACGTCCTTGGAGAATACGAGGTAACATTGTTCGCAAAAATAGTCTTTAACGTAAATGAAAAACGATTTTTTATTTCCTCAAAGGAACGCCTGCAACTGATGGATCAAGTGGTAATATTTCTCGGAGTCGACTATAAAAATACAATGTTATTATATATCGAAAAGTGGAAGAGAAAGAGAGAGAGAGAGAGAGAGAGAGAGAGAGAGAAAGGAAAAAAAGAGTAAGCGAAAGTTGGCGAGGAACGTCTGGGACGGTCGACGCACCCCGGTGGCCAGTTCGAAGCCCGAAGCCAGCTCGCTCGGAGCAACCTTGGATGAGTTTAGCGTAGCGCTGGGGGTTTCCCGACGGCGGCGGCTGTCGACTAAGGAAGGATAGAAGAGGACAGAAGAGAAGGTAGGTGAAGGTGGGTGGTACTACTGGCGCAGGGAGTTCGTTTCTAGAGCAGACGAATCGATGTTCGGCGGTAGGAGCAGTAGGAGCAGTAGGAGTAGTAGGAGCAGTAGCAGCAGCAGCAGCAGCAGCAGTAGCAGTAGCAGGAGCAGCAGCAGCAGCAGCAGCAGCAGCAGCAGCAGCAGCAGCACTAGCGGCAGAACCTTCTCCACCTCCGACTCCCTTTCGCAACGAGTTCAATGTCTCGCCCGGGCCGTAGCCTCGCGGCTGGCGCGAGCGGACGGGCGGGGACCGTGGCCGTGGCCGTCGACCGGCGGCACTGACGGCACTGCCAGCATTGCCAACACCCGCCTTTAGGGATGGCGGCCGGGGGTGGAGGTACCTCTCCACCTGCCGTCGACCTCCAGCCGACTCCCATCCCCTCCTCTGCAGCCGAGCCGCGGTGTTTGCCCGGCGTTTGTCACCGTCCGGAGCAAACTCTCGCGAGAGGGGTGCGGATCGATCGATCAAACCGGTCAATAGGAATTTTCCAACGTCGATTCGAACGACATTTGATAGATCTCCTTGCATTCAACGAGAGCCACCAATAATACTAGTCTTCGTTTGACATCACGTTTTTCAAATACTAGAACAGTTTCGAATTTAAGAAGGAAAATCTTTCGAGCGGCTAGAACGAAAAACGCCGGATCCGATAAAAACTTTCGGCCTATTCCAAACAAGCAAATATACGGCGATCTCTCTCACTTTTTTTGATACGATCAAAGTTTGCCTATTTCGAATTCTTTACAAGCGACGGGCCGCGAGATATTGTCCCGCCGAGAGGGTTCCTACTTCTCGAATTTCGCTATGGCCCATCCCCGTGAATAATACATATTATTGCGTCAGCCAAATGTACCGGAGATGGGATCCGATGTTTTTACAGTTATCGCCGATCGAGAATAAATCCTTGAATGACTCCAAGTCGTTTCTGCTCGACTAACAAACTCTCTCTTTTTCAAACAAGAGACTAGAAAAAATAGAGAGAGAGAGAGAGAGAGAGAGAGAGAGAGAGAAAGTGAGAGAGAGAGAGAGAGAGAGAGAGAGAGAGGAATAGTGTGTCGAGGTAGAAGAGCACGTCTGAAATCGTTACAAGGGAATCGAAGCAACGTGATGAATTAACTAGACGCTTAAAAAGCCTTGGTAAATTGGTTTTCGATAAAAAAAAGTCGAGTGAAAGAGAGAGGGGTTGGAAAGCGATGGTGAATAGAGAGGGAAAGAGGGAATCGTGGGCGTTCGCATCGATCGGTCTGCTGCGAGAGACCGACTCAACCCTTAAATATATGATCTTGTCTAGTCCGGGAACAAAGTACCTTCGTCAAACTTTTAAATACACTTTTTTCTATTATAATCTCTCTCAACTAAGACACCGTCATCCTCGTCGTAGTCATCGTCGTCGTCGAAACAGTGGGAGATAGAACGAGCACGCTGTCGCGGAAATGAGATTTATGAAGCGAGACCAAACTTCTGCCGTAAAATGAAAATTCACCCACGGTCCCTCCTCAGGCTTCTTTGGTTTCTTGCTCTTCGAGTCGACTTTTAATCGTCGGCATATCACGAAAGTCGAGAAACGAAGGAGATCGTAAAGGATGGTCGCGATTTTCGAAGGAGAAATAGAGTAGGTTTTACATCGTGGAAAAGGCCAAAAGAGAAAGGAGAACAGAGATTGAACTCGATCTTTAAAAATTTGGATTAATTTTATATAAGTAAAATTTGTTGTTCCTTTCTTCGGAAGCATAATTTTAACGGCGGAGTTGTTTCATTTGAGCTTTCATTATTATAGGAATGAATGATTGAATTCGACAGAGGAAGAGAGATGGTGGGTTTATCTTTACGAAACGAAGACGGGACTTCGTGCTTCGTGATATTAACACGAACGTTGCAACTCGATGTTATCCGCGTGTAAACGATAAATAAACTGTCCACCGCGCGATAATATCGTTCTTGAGTCCTTTCTACTTCTCTCAGTCTCAGTGTACGTTGCTGTTGTTATTACTACCGTGAACTCTCGCACCACCTTTCTTTGAATTCTCTTTGTAGAGAAAGACCGAATGAGAGAGAGTCTCAACACCATCTACACGAAAACGTTATGGTCTTAAGGGTCTATCGACCCCGCTCGCACAATGCGGAATTCCTCAAACGCCTCGGCCTTTTATGCGATAAGAACAGGTCACGATAAGATTTTTATGTCCCTGCATGCGTTGTCGGATCGCCCATATATCCCAACGTTCGAACAAATGGTGGGCGGTTCCGGCACCCTCTTTCACATCCTCCAACTCCTCCTTTAACGCTTAGAAGTGATAGACTCGATCGTTCAATTTCCCAAATACACGTACAAGCTATAATCGTTATGGCTGAGAGTGTATTAAGATCGTGAAATTATATGTATATCAAAAAAATTATTGTTCCACGTTCGGGTTATTCTCAACATAATCTAAATCCCTCCGTTTGCTCTTTCACATGTTTCATTATAGTTTTTCGTAAAGATAAAATTCTTGCAAAATGGAACGAAATATTAGAAAAAGGAAAAGTAATCATAGAATTTATTTAAAATCAGCTGTGTACATAATTGTCTTTACTTATCCCTTGCTACCAACCGATTCTCGAGTACGTAAGGCACGTAGCTACAAAAAAAAAAAGGGATGAAGATATTGCGGTCGTGTCCCTCCATCTGTGTCACGTATCTTTAAAGTGTCTGCGTATGTATGTGCACATTGATGTCCAGTTAGGTCTGTATGTATGTGCTTACTATGGTGATATAAAGAGATGCTTCTCCGGGTGGGATAAGCGCTTAGAAGGTGACCTATGTTACGGTTACAACATCGCCCTTGCTCGGCCATCCCATGGGAGATGATCGCAAGACATTGGCACGCGTCATCGGACAGTTTTACGTCTTCCGTACGACGTTGTCCTGCTTTTGAACGACAGGGTAATCGTTTATTCGACGAGGAAATGATAAAAAAACGGTTTATCTGCTATTTCTCTTTCATCTTCCAATGTATAAATATTCGCCGATAAAACGATTTCATGATTAAACTCGCCCGTTAACACGGTCCATTGCTTATCACCGAGTCGAATGATCAGCCTAAAATATTGGTACGCGTTGTTTGAGTATCTTTAAAGTTCCACGGCACCGAATTTGCCGTAGATTTATAACCTTTTCTCATCGACCTAACATCGGGAAACGCGTCATAAATGTGAAGGCCCAACGAGGGAAAGCGAAGGCTTTAAAGGGGGCGAAGGGAGGACCCTTTATTAATGCAAACTCTTGTTATCCGTGTAAAGTCGTAAAGTGCACGGCTTCTGCACCTACACAAGTTCATAATATAGGAACGATCAATACCTTCGGCTTTACAATCACGAAAGGCTCGTAACCAACCCCCCGGAGAGAAAGAGAGAGAAAGAGAGAGACTCCTCGTATTTCGCCATTGTGTAATACAACGTTGTACTTCCTTAATTCCCTTATTTATAACCACCCTCTTCGGAGTTCTCTTCGAGAACGACTTCCGTCGAATTCATCGATTATACGAGCTTCCTATTTATCGAAAAAAAAAAAAAAACAGAGAGAAATACAGCTGACCGATCAACGATGACATTTCGTTAATGCACGTGTATATAAGAAATGTTTCGTAACTATGGAGAATCGACATAAGACTTTTCTTTCATTTTATCGAACGATTCCTTCATTCGATTCGAGCAATTTTCGTAGTAACGAAAGAAACGTGAAAGGTTTCGTGAAGAGAAACGACCCTCGATCTTTTCAAAACCAGATTTAAGAATTTCCAATCGAAGCTGTCCCTGATCCCCGCGGGAAGGTACGGCTCGCGTTTTCTCAGGCACGATAAGAAAAACATAATACGCACGTAATGCTCGACGAAGGGTGTGCTACCACCACACCATCCCTACTTTGTGAATTTTCTTAGGTTAGCTAAAAAAAAAAACGTGATCTTCGCGAAAACCACTCGCCGTGGGATCTCCGTTAAGAAGAGAACAATTCAATTCCAATTTCTTGTTTTCTATCTTGCATCGTTTGCTTCCGGTCAGCACCCCTACCGGATGTTTTGCCAAACGGTTATCGATTTAGAAGTCATATCAAAGAACGGAAACGCTTTATCCTTCATCTCAATTTTCCAAGCATTATCAAAATAATCTCTTTAGGGTAAATATTGAAATTCACTTTTTAATTTATGTACCATTATTTCGAGTTGATGATTACTTGAGATTTCTTTCTTTTCTATTCTTTTCTTTTCTTTTCTTTTCTTTTTTTGCTAATAGAAAGAAAGGGAGAAGACGAATGTAAAAGGCATGAAAATAAATATCCGAATAACAGTGGAATTGCATAGAAAATTGCGAAAACCTGGCACGCCAAAGTCGTTTCCAATGGCCATGGCTCCTCTTTTATCCCTTTCCCCCTTACAATCCCCCTTACAATAAAGTCTTTCTACCTCCTTTACCTCCCATTCTCAGCTGCCATCCGTATGAACGGCAAAGTAGCTCGATATAAACGAGAATTTCGCGAGCGGTCGATGGCGTGGGCCGAAGGGCGGACAGTAATAAAATGTATAACATTAATGAGGTAATAAAAGTAAATCCAACGCTATCGTCAACTGAAATACTCAGTATCCTGAAGATAGCTAAAACCAGCCAGCAAACTGAGAGCTCGACTTAAATGTTCCTTATTTTAAAGGCTATTTTTGTTCTTTCCGTAAGAATCGTTCATTTGTAAAAGAGATAATAATACATTCATACGTTCCATGGTATGAATGCCAAAGTGTAATAATAGTAACGATATATAATTTACGTACTCTAAGGAGAATCTAGAAAATATTTTCGGTGACTAACGAGCAACACAAGTCGAATTCGAATGTAAGGCAAATATATGACGAGTGGCATCGAGTAACGTTGAGTGGTGTTGAGTTTAAACGAAGAAAGTTGTAAAGGTGTATTCGTGAAACGAACACTAGGCAAAAGAAAACGTGCCGAGGAAATGAAAGAGAAGAAGACATCGAAATTGCGGGAGGCTATAAGGAACAAAGAAAACAAAGGATGGAAGATGCAACGTCCTTTATACAACAAGACGTCATTTTGCAACAAAGGGTTCAGAGTCTCCTTCTCTCGCGCCAACTCTTTGCGAGCTCGTAAGATGACATTACATTAATTTCACCTTTATGAAGGAAATTCGTTCTAAACGAGTCTGGTGGCGCATGATGGTGTGCCTGCTTCCTGACGGAGGAACTACAAACAAAGGATATAAGTATGAAACGTCTAGAACAGTGATGCTCAACCTTCTTGCCATGCGATCCAATACATTTGTTTCTAATGATACCACATCTTAAATGTTTATAATATAAAACTTTTAAGAATATGATAGATCGGCGTTACACATATTATTTTAAAGATATGATTGTTACTGCAATATTCTAACAAACACGCAAGAATTTTCTGCTTTTTTGAGAACTCTTTGGGTATCTCTTACAAATTTATCATTTCGGTCTATTAAAAATTTAACGCGGCCAAATGTTAGGCCACGGTCCATAGGTTGAAACTGGTTTGCAAGTCGTTGAGCGTTTAAATAAGATAAACGAATATACATACATATATACCAATAAATTATGAAATATCGTTTTCGTTAAAATGTAATAAAAGATATTTCGATATTAGTTGTGTTCAGTTATTCTTTCATGTTCTTTGCAAAAAGGGAACGAAGCGATTAAAAGATCGATCGATATTGTCAATTTTTCTTTCTCACATAAAGTGAATACACAAAAGTAACTTATGGACATACAAGAAAGTGAATAACGATTTTCACGTGTAGCATCGACGCGGCACGCAATCCTCTCGTCAACAACGCTTAGTGCAATCTGGTGCAAAGACAAAGTCGCGGATAATCTTTTTGTCTGTCTATAAGATTGATATCAAAGACTTATCCTTGTAACATGATTGAAATGCCTAACGGCCTTGTGGAATCAATGATTATATAGGTGCAATTCTATCTTTTATTTACTACTAACATTTTTTCTAATCGTAAGAATTGAGGGTTTTTCTTCTTTAGAATGCAATTTGTATATTTTACATTAATACATTTTTTAATAATTAAAAAATTGTTAGGGAAACATATTATACTAGTTATTAAGTAAACATTAAGGCGGAAATATTAGAAAAATTAAATCATCGTACATTTTATTATGAAATTTAATAAAAACCTGAATTATTGTACATGTATTATACCGCAAATTTAACTATATTAGAGATTAATAAGTTGTAATTTCGCAACCATATGTATTTAAAAGGTCACTAGATATAGGTATTATAAGTAATAATATCTTAGATATTGAAATGAAATCTCTCTAGATCAAGATTCATTGTTTTCGAATAGCTGTATGTGAGAGATAGTACAGGCACTAACACATTTCAGAGAGAAGTGGGAGTACTGGGAGAGAGTCTGATGTACGGAACCGCATTTGCCTCCCTTGGATTGCACTGCAGCCAGTCCCTAACCACGCTGGAATTAATTGCGCTTGCTAATTACCTCACGTCACCGAAACAACGGAATCCGTTATTAGTTCCGGATACCTTGATCTTTCTACTTGCAGTCAATTGAAATATAATAACAACAGATGAGCAAATAAAATCGATTTTCTTTTCTATCGTCGAACAATTCGGATATAACGATAGCGTACAATTCTAAAATAATAAATTAGAAGGTATATACAAAAATTAATAAATATGTATGTCTATAATATAGAGTGATAACAAATTATGGATTTTCCTGGCCCAGTTTCCCTTCATATACTGACCAAGTTTAAGTTTGGCAAACAATAAGCCCGAATTTACCTTGCTAGTTCCACACACGTTATTCTCGAGGTTTTAGATGGTGTGTGTAGGAGGACATTTACAGGTCGGCACGTGTATTCTATAGAGCAAAAGGGAAGAAATAGTTTTCCTTGAATTTATAGCAGTTAACGGTGCTCGGTTTCCGTTCAGTCGGATTTAATCGTTCCACACAATGAGTGCGTGCATACACGCCAAGAAATTTCTATAAACGCATAATATTCTTCGTATTCGTTCGGACAGGAACAAAAAAATAAATAATATAAAATGATCGTTATGAACAATAGTCTAAACATAAACGAAGTTTTAACTTTCAAGTCGAAGAATACAAACACAACAGAGACAATTTAATAAAGATTTTTTCTTTACCGTCTGATTATAATCGGATATGCAAAACGTTCATAAAATATTTATTCGGACGTGGGGAGAGCCAATACACGTTGTTTACAATGTGGTGATAAAATGGAAGAGGCAATTTAAAAAAAAAAAAAACGGAAACGTGAGTAGCCATCCAATCAGCAAATACACGTCACTCTCTGGATCCTCCGTTCGACGTTAGGTACGTTGGTCTCGTCATTTGCCTAATCGAAAATATCGAAGTCCAATTAATGCGAGAACCGATCCGGTACAAGCCGTGTAAACACGACTGGATCAAAAGCTTAGTCGTCCAATAACGGATAAAACCAGCTATTCTATCTCTTTCTCTCTTTTTGACATGCGTTCCGTATAATGAATCATGTATACATCCGTCGTGCTTCCCGACTCGACCAATTTCGCCATGCCGATCGAACGCAAACATGTAATAAAGTGTCCCTACTTTCGCAATCTCTTTTTCACGAAAGAGAGAGAGAAAGAGAGAGAGAGAAACAGATGCTGAGATTTTTAACCAATTTTATCAGGGCACCGACAGCTGTTGAAACGGTTTCCTCCTCTTTCATTTTTTCTATCCCTACTTTGTTTGCTCAGAAAAAAATGTCATTCGTCGAAGCAAACCCGGTGTCTGTACTCTTTTGTCTATTTGCTTTAAGATAATTCAGTCATATTTGTCCAGACGAGAGACGAACTTTCGAAAAGTCGCTGAACCGTGAAACAAAGCATTCATTTTCCATTCATTTAATTCGTTTATCTCTTTTAGATTATTTCAATCCTTCTTTCGACGATTCGGATATATTCCTTGAATTCTTTTCGTAGTAAAGTCCGTCGTATCATGGAATATTCGATCGTAGTAAAGGGAAAAACTAACGATGGCGGTTCGATTTGAAATTCAAACCCCTTCGCTTTTCCCTACCTCCTCTTATCCTCCTCAAAGCCTTGTACAACCCGTAGCCTCCGCCCTTCTCGTCTGATATTCTACTTGGCGTCGAAAGTAGGGGTCCAGAACCGCGAAATACGGTAAAGTTTTATTGTTTCGAGGGTAAAGTTATGACATTCTCTTTCTCTCTCTTTCCCTCTCTCTCTTTCTTTCTCTCTTCTTCTTCTTCTCTTCTCTTTACTATCTTAAAATCCACGTCGATACTTTGGGAAGTCGCTGAGCCGTTCCATTTTTTAAGAGAAAGTTGAGCTCGGTGTGTGTCAAATCAATCTACTTTACGTTCCTTTTTTAACGACTTGAAATTCGTATGAAATTCACAACCCAAATACGTAGATACAATATCCCTCTTATAAATGTTTTTACATCTTTTGACAAAGTGTCAATTATATTCTAAAGCATGTAGAATAGCGAAAAAAAAATATATCACGAGACGTAGCACGCGATTTATTATTGATTTGAGAAGGAGAGACATGATAAAGTGCCGATTAAAGCGTAAGAATTCAATAGCGAATGCCAGCTATTTTCATAGAAAACCGATTGACTGGACGCGACGCGACGCGACGCGATGCGATTTTCGGGGAAAAAAGAAGAAAGAGAAATAAAGCCGAAGATAAATCGACGTGTGAGCTAGTTCTGCGAGAGACACCCTCGATAGGTTGCGAATCGTAATAAAAAGAAAAGAAAAAAAATAAACCCACTACTATCAATTCGAACTTCATTTGAATAATTCATCTAATTCGCATTATGTGCGACCCCAAAAATGGAATTCCTTCTTCGTGCACGAATCTTTTTTATCCTATCCGAGAGACGAAATCGAGGGTTAAAGCCGACCCTCCTCGTGTGAATCTCGAATCATCAAAGAGAAAAAAAAAAAATACGTGAACGGACAGTACGGGAAAGCAGCTCTTTCCACTAGGAAGGGTTTGCTTTGTAGACGGAGACATTTGAATTCCATGTTCACTCACAATTGCATCTCCAACTTGAAACCTAGTCTACCCTCTCTAGTATCCACTCTTATCGATTGATTCGTCTATTCCTTTCGAATGTTCCAACTCTCGATACGAATTGATGCCAAAAATGTTCACGGTTTGTCATATATCAAATAATACTAATATCTAAAATATTCTCTTCAATAACGAATAAGTTAATTATAAAATCTTTGTGATAAGAATATTATTGTTTTTTTTTCCTTTTCTGATAATTCTTTATTGAAAAATCACCCGTGTTTATTTATGATAAATTCGAGAGCATACAGAGAAGAAAGAAAAGAACATTATTACTCGTTTAAAGGTTTGAAAGGCGGCGATAAATTATGTACATTTCGAAAAGAAACAATGACAAGGGGTTTCGTGAATCAAACTTCCGGCCCTGATGCTTCTCTTTTTCTCTCCCTCTCTTTGTTCGCTGGTTCGTTGTATCGATCACCGTTCGTCCATCGGTATATGCTAACTACACGAAATCCGTCTAGACTATTTTTATGTTATACGAGCTTGCAGAAAATAAAGGAAAATAATGGGAGGTCGCATGGTTGGCTCAGTCCTCGTTCTAAACTTCTCTACTTTCCCTTTTTCATGATTTTACCTTCTCTCTGGTCTCTTTGCCATCTCTGTACTCGACTCTCCTCTTCTTTTTTTTTTTTCCCCCTGTTAAACTCGGGAATTGAAAAGCGAACTCACGACTTCGATTTCACAGGAGAGACCATTTTTTTCCCTCTCCCTTTCTTTTTATCTGCTTGGCAAACTAATTTTCAGCCACGCAGAGAACCAAGTCTACGACAGCAAGTTGATACTTTAGTGTGCCGGGAGTGGTCTGATTAAAGTCGCTCCTTTTCTCCTTTAGGACATACAGAGAGACCGATCAGAAACGAAAAGGTATTTTGTTTCCTTTTGCCCAAGGTATTATTCCTTTTTCAATATCCTTTGTCTGTCCTCGGAGACAGTTTCATTTCTTTTTCTTTTTCTGTTTTATTCAATAATCGTTGTCGGCGTATTTCCGTTTAAAAGTATCATTTAAAATATCTCCATTATGGAAATGTATCAGCTCGATCATATACTTTCGGTGACTGGACGAGTTTGTGCGAATTCAAAAGGTAAGAGGGTAAACTCGATCGATATGTAAAATTCACTCTGGCGAACCGATAAATCCTTCGCGAAGGAACTCGAGCGACTTGGTAAGGGTGAGAGGTGGAAAGGACCGAGAGAAAGCTGCTCCGAGATTTATACCTTCGTTCTTCCTTTTTCTTTCTAGGAGATTCCGAATTCGATCCGTAAACGCGTTCGATCCTCTCCATCTGACCTTTCCTCCTCCTGCCCTCCTGTCCCACTAACGGAAGTCGTGACGTCGTCCCTTCGAGGACCTTCCCTCTCTCCTCTCTCTCTCTTTCTCTCTTCCTCTTTCTCTCTTTTAGCACCCCTCGAATTTCGCTTTACCCTCTTTAATGAAGGACGCCCACTGAAAGGACCAGCCGAGTGTCAGCGCACGCAGACGCTGTTTGCTAGGACCTTTGTCCGCCTTTTCGACCTCATGCCAACGCCATTCCTTTTCGGGAACCAACACCAGACACCCTCTCTCTATCTCCGTCTCTTTCCTAATTATTTGCCTCGACCCCGAATCGCACGACTGTCGTACGCAGAACGATAATAAATTCTACGAAACGCCAAGCTGCTTCGCGTGTTTCGCCCGACGAGAGTTTCCAACCGCGAAAAATAACCACGATAATTTCTACATTATTTCTACAAGGATTAATATTAATTTTGATATGTAATAAAAGTTTTTAATGAATTTAACGAATGAAAGGAACAAAGGAAAGTTAATCGTCAATGTTTCTAAGCTCATACCTATACTACTAATAAGAATAAGAGAAAATAGAAGAGAATACGAAGGAACGATGGAAGACTCATCGAACTAAAGAGAAATTGTTGTTATGGTGCATCGTAAGTGTTTCAAAAAACTTCAAAAGATTTCCCAAACAATGCTTTCACTCTTTTGCCGATAGGTTGTTCGTGAAAGTGGGTGACAGCACTTTCACGAGAACAAGAGTTATATCCGCGTGGGAAAAGGCCAAGCTTGCTACCCTCACGATTTCCGGACCGGTTTCTACATTCGAGCGTACCACGAGTTTTCGCTTTTCATCGCATTCAAATAATATTTTATTTTTTGACCTTCATTCGACGTAATCTATCGTTACTTTTCTATATATCTAATTCCATAAATCGCGTGAAGTATAATATGTAGACAGAATACGGGTAGCCAGCTTGATCCCGGGTGTCTTTCGTATTGCTCGTGCCGTTGACCGAAATTACTGGCTACCATGGTATATAGCACGCAGCTGGGAAGACAAAGCCGACCCGGGATTACGGGTACGTCGTTATTATTATATTACGGCTTTGGAGCTTGGCTCCAAGGAGAGGGCTCGAGCGTTGTTTCGATAAAACAGTCTAAGAGGAGTGACGAAGAGAGAAATATAGATAGATAGATAGAGATACTAGACGATCTCTTCGTCTATGTTATGCCATCTCTCGGTGTTCTCGAGTTACATCTTTGAATTTACGCAGCTATAATTCAAAGTAGCGCGGTGCGGTGCGGTGCGGTGCGGTGCGGTGCGGTGCGTTTCCTTCGTGAACGAGGGAGCCTTCGGCCGCGGGATGAGCCACCCTTTGCCACCCTTGCCGAGCCCCTTGCTCGTCTTTAGCCTCCTACCAAGCCCCTCCGAAAGCTTTGCTACGAGACTCGGAATACCCCGGAGAGGAAAAAGGGCGAACTCCCCGAGCGTCGGATGTAGTCGACGGGACAAAGAACCTGACCCCGTTGTTGCGTTTCGACCCTCACCATGCTCCTCCCTCTTCTTCTTTTCCTTCCTTTTAAACGTCGAAAGATAGCCGACGCTCTCGAGGTTAAACTCGTGAATTTACGTGACAGAGTTTTCTTTCTTTCTCTGTCCTTTCTTTTGCTTCTTCGATCCAACCAAGGTTGGAATTAAGATATTTCTAGATTAGTATGTTTATTTCCACGTTAATTATTATACGAAACTTTTTCCTTGCGTTATCGTATTATCGTTAATGCATATATTACAATGATGTTATTATACGTCTCGGTTGTATAGAGAAACGAAGACAGTAAGTCATAACCCAAGCGAGTCATATAATCGTTCGCTTTGCTCGATGAAACCACATCCCGCATGCGAATTAGATTTAGGTACCCGTAACCATAGACTTCACTCCTGGGTATCGCTAATATTTCGCTTTATGGCACATTGTGAAGGCCGTTACAACGTAATCTCACTATGAAGTTAATGTTCGAAGGACGTATCGCGTAAGGAGAAGCTGGCCCACGCGATTTCTCTCTCTCTCTCTCTCTCTCTGTCTCTCTCTCTCTCTCTTTCTTTCTCTCTTTCTCTTTTTTTCTCTCTTTCTCTATAAAGCATTTCAGGTGCGCCCGAAAATTGGCGCGCTTCGTACCGAACGATCACGGGCGATGGCGCGAATCGTAAAAACGTCCGTGGCAAGCCACGAACAGGGCGAAGACGAAGGGCCCGCCTCTCCTTTACGGGATCATAAATTAATCCGTGGGAAGACTAAAAGGGAGTCTAAGCGCGATTCTCTCCTCGTAACTCGAACTAACCATTGTCGTTGCTCGTCGTTTTCTCGAACAAAGGAGATCGTCAAACTTGGACGAACTTATCGGCAAAATCGAGTTCGGGGACGATCTATATTGGATCCATGAACTTTTATGGATCGCGATGAGTTGGATGGGTATAGGGATGAAATAAAAAAAGTCTCATTCTTGCGAACGAAGAACGGAATTCATTTGTGAAGACATTCTTATGAGGTAGAAAAGATCATAAGGCGGGGTACGACTCTTTGTCTCCTGAAATATTTTTTTCATTCGCCTTTATCCTTCTTTTTTTCCCTCCTCGAATGGAGGTACGGATCTTTGAAGGAATAGACCAAAGAGAGAAAATCGTTCGAAGCGTTCGAGTAAAAACGTAGCGTTACCGCCCTTCGAGGCCCCAAGACGGAATTGAATTCGCGTGCGTGAGTGTGTATGCGTGTCGTGGTCTGCATAAACAGACTAGAAGAAAAGAAAGATGAAAGGAAATGGTGGGGTGGTAGGTGATGGTAGTTTAAGAGCGAGTGCAGTCAAGCGACGAGAGGAAAAAGGGACGAAAGGACAAAACTGATGCGATAAAAGCGGATAAAACGGAATTAACCGAAAAAAAGGTTCAGGAAGATCTCGCCTGTAAGAAAAACGAAACCCTTCTCGTTCTCCTTTCTCTCTTCCTCGATCTATCAAATTAGTTCCTCGTACGTCTTTGTTGCGTCGTGCTTACTCGATAAAAAAAAAAAAAAAAAAAAAAAGAAAAAACAACAAGGATTTATATCTCCTTTCATCTTTAAAATGATGTTATAGCATTATATCTATCTTCAAATTTCGCCTATCACTATACATTCGCTATATATTACAATTCTATCGAATCTAGTACAGTAAAATAACGTTCTATTTGCCTCTGTCTTATTGTACGGTTATGTTACAGTCGGAAGCATGCCGATAACAGAAACTTCCATTCTGATTTTTCCATCCCTTCGTATCTCGGAAGCTAAGATGGTCCCTTCGATCTTAGCAAGTTCCTGCGTTCGACAGGTCACTGTGCTAAGGACACCCCAATCATCTTGGAAGATGGTTTTTAAGATGCCCTTTGTCGGCCGAACAAAGACGAAGGTCCTACTGACATGAGCTATTATTATTAGTCTTCTTACCGAAGAACATTGTGATTAGTGACGTTAGCGAAGGACAAATTTTGTAGATTTGTAAAATATAGAGGACGAAAAAGTATATATATATATATATATATATATATATATATATATATATATATATATATATTGAGAGAGAGAGAGAGAGAGAGAGAGAGAGAGAGTATTACGATAGACAGAAACTAAGAAAAAGGCTCGTATATTTTCTTACGATCCACCGTCCACCGCCCCCGAACGTTTCTCGTAAAATTGAATTCAGAAGCGGCTTGCTTGGCTCTTCTCTCACATAAGGCAAAGGTCGGAAGTTGATTTTCCCCGAGTTAACCGCTGAGAGTGACAGGTCGTCGGAAATGGAATAAGTTCGAAAGTGCAAAAAACTTTGGGAATGCCAATCAGAATCATCGAAACGCATGTCTACTTGTGTATGTAGAACGTATCGTTGACTTAGGAACTTGTCTTTTCGACGAGCTCGACGATTTTTTCGCAAAATTTTCTTTTCGCTGTGGTTCACCCCTTTTCGGATGAAGTGTTGCAACGATAATACAAAAGAGATTCAGTCTGATAACGAGGCACGCCTACTTTCCACTACAGGGACTTCGAAAGCAGCCGTTGATATTTAAAAAAGTGTTTTTGCATATTCATACTTGCAGCGTTTACAATTAAAGATACTATATCAAGGAAGGAAGTAGATGGGCAGACGAGCTTAATTATCCGCGCGGGAAGGAGTCGGAATCAATTGAAAACGAGTTTACAGTAATCTCCATCTTCGTTAAATGAGAAAAGTTACCGTTCGTTAGCAAGGGTGCGGAGTGCCATCGAAGAGGAAGTGGAATCCACGCCGTCGTCATATACCGTAACGAGTTTCGTCGTTAACGACTGACTGCATGATCAAATACAAGTCAAACGTTATCGCGAATATAATATTTATGTCTGTATGAAATATTACTGTCGAAAAAAATTAATAGCGCTGAAAGAAACTTTGGATATATTTATTTTCGATAAATACGAAATTGAAATGTTTAATCGATTTTATAAATATTTCTTTCACGGACGAATTTTAATCGGTTCTCACAAACATTTAGGAAGAAATAAACAAAGAGAAGTTGGAGAAGCTAGTTATATCGTTCGCGCAAAGATTGCCTAATGAATCTACACTGAGACAATGGGGGAAGAGATTTGATAGTTTCATTCTCCTCTCTCATCTTTCTCGCAGCCTCCGGGACTGGTCCATTGTACGGAAGGACTATTTCATTACAACTAAGCAGGGCCGAGAACCACTTTTCCGTGACACTGTCATTTCAGATTAATTCGGAGAGACGCCCGAGGCCATGGGACATCCTTCCTTTCTTTTTACTGTTTTCTGTGTATTTTTGAAGTATTTGAAATGTCGTAAGAAATGCCATAATAGTTCTTCATTCTTTCAATAATTGGCCAACGATGAAGAAATAAAATATGTATCATCTATATCTATGTCTTATACGAGCGAGTTTATATAAAAATAATATTTATGGCTTATCATGAGTTTTTTATTTTCTACAATTTCATGGAATTGATGATTACAATTACACTGTTGCTTCTTTATAGCATGGAATAAAGCTCGAAAGTGAGAGAAAGAGAAAGAGAGAGAGAGAGAGAGAGAGAGAGAGAGAGAAAAGAGAGGCTAGTTCTCACCCCTGTTATAATCCTCCGAAAATAAATCATCCCTGTGCCACCCTTCCACCGAACGCCCCCTTTGTCCCTCGTATGGCCGATGCGAGTAAATATTCAGAGCGTCTGTGTATAACATTTATGATAAAGTTCGGTCGACGCTTTATTTATTATTCATGGATGAGATTGGATATGGCAGGGGTGTTAGAGAAAGGAGAGAGGAGAGAATGTAAGTTCGTGCTAGCGACGGTGAATTTCATTTATAAGAAAACGGCGTTCGAATTAAAAAAGTTTTCCCTTAATTAATACGACTGCTGGTTTGAAGTGCATTTCAAATTACTTCGTGCTTTCTTCTGCATTTTTCTTCTTCTTCTTTTCTTTCATTCTCCTCTTCTCCTTCGCGAGTTCAAAATGCTTGAAAAAATGTTAAAAGACAAAAGTCATTTGTCAAGAAGAAGAATCGCTTCGTTTAAAGCTTAAAAAACTTTTATTTCGATTGGTCGGGTATATTAGTATTAGATATATACCCATTTTATTTTTATTTATTACCGTTATAATTCGTGCTACCTAAAATTGATCAAGACGAAATATCTGTATAGCTATCTCTCTCTCACACATCAGAACGCTTTTCCCTTTTGGTCCTTTTCACGGGACAGTTTATCGTTCTTCGCTTTCTTCGGGCTCTTCACACTGCTGGAGCTAAAGAGCAGACGTTGGTAGAGTATATGAGTTACTTTCCTCCTAAGAAAAACTTCATAAAAATAACGATATTACGAGTCTCGGAAGGGGGTGTGAGGTCCAAGGGGGTGGCAATTACCTCGGCGCTTCTCGTGCAGCCGGTTAAATATAACACCGTCTCCGGTGCGACAAGATGCTCCACCCGGTCAGATATATCATATCCGATATTGCTACAGTCTCAGGGAGCTCCTGAAAGCACCAACAGCACACTACTGTCGTCATCCTATCGGCGGTATTGCTAACACTATTGCCAGGACCGCCTTCATCCTCGTTAAGCGATATCTCGAAAAACACGAGCCTCCATTCTTGCGTAAGAACACCCCTCCCATTTACGAGCTCGGTAAAAGGCGTGCTAAGTGAAACGTAAAGCTGGTGTTATTTTTTAAAGTTAGAGGATAAAATTGAGAGATCTGCAGCGTAAGAAAAGGCCAAGTTTTTATTATCGATCCTTCTTCTCGCTTTTAAAATTTTAAAACCAACATCTTTGTATAACAAGTTTAAGTTTAAACATAAACACTTTCACAATAAACACGTAATTCACTTTAATAACTAACAATATTTCAAATATTCATTATGCAGAATTTGAATTGTCTCTGTAACCATATTTTAAAAATATTTAAAACTTTTAAAAATACTGCTATCTTGAAATCAAAGGGCGAATCGAACTGAAATTACTTATCGACCCTCGTTGCAAGTAACCTCATTTTTATATAAATTTCAAGTCAATTCGTCAATCCCTTGAAAATATAAAATGCTACACGCTCATACACATTTAGATTTTGAAACGAAATATGAAGATCCAAAATAGTTTCCGAATATCTCAAGTAATTTCGAAAATGATTTGTTAAAGTTTTCTTCGTGTCGAAAGTATAAAGAATTTTCTGCGGTCATGCGAAAAATTCGCTACGATTTTGTTAAATTTGTTTATTTACTTTTGTTTGAAACAAGGAGAAATAATATAAATGTTTTCTTATTTCTAAACTACAATAGAAAGCGCTATGTTTTTATCGTCTAGTATAAATCGCACAATTATCGGACAAACATGACACAAGGACCAACCGCAGACCCGTTGGTATTTGTGACAAAAAATAAAAATTGTAATGTGGTCTGGGCAGCGAAAAAGAACGCGGGAAATACGATATGCCGGTGGTAATAGTCATAGCAACAACATCAATGCCGGTTGTAGCTGCGGAGGGACCATCATGGAAAAGATAAAAGCGAGCCCAAGCTCATACGGTGGCTCTAATTATCGAGAATTTACCGAGCTGGGGTTGGCCCACGATCGACCAAAAACCGTTTAGATAACGATCTTGATAACATAGTCGGTCCAACGTGGAAAAAGGACCTGTTCTATGGCGATTTTCGCACTCACCACAAAATTGGTGCCCGTCGTAAAAGAGAATGTCACGTCTCCGTTAAAACTGTACCTAGCTACAAATAGAAAAAAAAAGACAATATCGTTTATCATCGAACAATCGTTCGCTCGTCAAAACATCGCTTTTGAAGTCGATCATGCGTACCTTTCAAACTGAAATGGAAATTTCTTTTTGTAAAAATTGAAAGAGAGAAAGAGTCGATATCATGGAAATTTAATATACAAGATGTCCCAGAATAAGTAAAAAATATTTTAGGATCGACTTCAGCACATGTAAACAATAAAGAAAGTTCATATAGACATATGTAATTCACATTGAATTATTCATCTTTCTTTTCTAACATTTTGTTATAACTTCAATTAAAAAACAAAAAAAGTTATAGCTTGTTACAGTCGTGTAAATCATCAAACATTTTTTTCAAAATATCTGGTGAACTAATCATTTTTCGACGTTACGTTCTGATATTTTTTTATTCAAAATGGTACGTGAGTCAATTAAAAAAAAAAGAATTCTAATTCCATTTAAACAAAATTCCGATCAACTTGAAATCTTGTAAAAATAAAAAATGATTTTATCGCTACATGTGCCCCCTCAAATAATCTAACTATGTCTTTTTGTCCAGAAAACCATAAATAACGGAGATATTTAGGTGTTACAACCTGAATGTCCCACCTTGTATAATAATTCAATTAAATTTTTCCTGATACCGAAACAGATGAGTTCAAATGTTTCGAGAGTTGTTTCGAAGTTTTTTGGTTAAGCACAAAAGCGATTGTCGAGCAACGAGACGATTACGAGACTAAGAGAACGAGGACGACGACTACGACGATGACGAAAGAGGGCCAACGAAGGATCGGCAAAAGGGTCGCCAAAGAGAGTGGTTAGGGACGCTGGTAGGAAGAGTCGTTACCACGGCGACATCGCTGACTTTTGACAGATTCGAGGGAATCTTCTTTATTTTTTTGCGCCGTTCTAGAGACAAAGAATAACTCTCCGGAATGGTTCCGTGAAGAAGTGTCTGCAACGAGATTGAGATCCAGGAACGGGTAGCTAAAGCGTGTTGAAGATGCTGATAAACATTTTTTTTCGAAATATACAAAGGAAAATTAAATTGTTCATTTCCTTTATTCTACAAAGCTAATCGTACATATATTATTCGGGGTCAGTCAAGATCGCCAACTTATAGTAAATTCCTATATAAAAATTCATACCACAGTTATATAATATTGGTTACGGAAGATGTTCTTGTCCCATAGATATTACGAATATCTATTGCTTTCTATTCATTCGAACACATAAAAGGTCCCCAATGCAATAGGAGATGATTAACATTATAGGAGGAAAGCGAAGCAACATTAGTAACAACATACTTGTCTGCCGTTATTATCGAAGCAATAATTGGTTAAACCGTTCAACGGCCGGTTATACTTTCCTCTTCCTCTTCTCATCACTCCTCTTTATTCCTCTCTCTCTCTCTCTCTCTCTCTCTTTATCTCTGTTTCTCTTATGGAACAGAGAGAGGGCATTGTACAAAAGGGCTTGTTTTCACGGTAATTGCTTTCATTGCGAAATTGCATTACGCGATGTGGTGAGCGCCTGAAAGCGAGCAATCCGACAGTGAATGCTGTCGAGAATGCAACGCGCTTTCGAGGGTTTCACTTAGGGAAAACAGTCTCCATGATGCGTATCTACATGCTATGCATATATGTATTTACGTGGTACGTATGTAAAGCAGGTTGAATATGTGTACAATATATAGATAAAACAAAATCAGTATGCGGCTAATTAAAATTTAAAATCAAGATAATCCAAAAATTTGAAATCAAAATAAAATAAATATTTCTTTCTTAATTAATAAAATAACGCATTTTTATATATCAGTACGAATGAATTATTGGTGTTTAAATCACGTTTTCTTTTATTTCTCCCAGTGTAACTTTATTCTACGCCGTCTGAACTCTTTTCGTTTAATCCACCGAGTCTCATTTTATCCTCGAAACTTCATATTCTTCTTAAACGTTGAGCGTCATAAACTCTCCGATAACGAGAAATTTTTGAGAAGAATTCATGATCATCCGCAGCTTAACGAGAAACGTTTAAAAATACGACTCTTTGTTGGCGACACGAGGCATTGAGAGGGTCTTCCGAAGGCACGAAGCTACGTTTCAGCTCGTTGCCATTGCCCTATGCAAAGCATAAAAGAGTTTGTGACATTTTCCCGGTTTCTCTTTCAATCTCTATCTGTCATTTAGAATCCTCTTTCAAACAATTTCATAATTGGAACCGACGATTTCGTCGCTTTCAGGATGACGAGAATATTCTTGAAATACAAATGTTTTTTTTTTCAAACGTGACTACTCGCTATTGTTCGAAATTATTAAGAGCGAAATTATTTTTCGTTATTTCCGAGAGTTTATATAACAATCAATTCCATTATTTTCCATGAGAAAGCTACAGATATACACGGTTTAAGATGATTTACAAAAGTATTTCAATTTTTTAACGCGTATTTTAAAAAGTGTGATCGAAAATTCTAATAAAGAATCGAATTCATTCTTTTTTCGTTACCTTTTTAATCCCAACAATATTTCGCTAGGTACGTAACCGAATTCGACGGTCCCTCTGAAAAGGAGTCGTGACGCATCAACGAGGATCTACCCCTCTTGGCACGGAAATTTTCTACGACCAAGCGCAGATCAGCGCGAGCACGAGTTTTTACGAGTCCGACGCGACAGTCTCAGAATAAGAAATTAAGGGGTCGTGCCGAACGAAGAAACTCCAGAAAAAGATCCAGAGAGGAAGAAACAGAGTTAACTCGTATGTCCTACCTTTTTCTCAGACCTTGTAGGAAGCGAGGGGCAATTTTTGAAAAAAGAAAAAAATGAGATTGCAAGATAAAGTAATGTTGTTAGTTTGGGACGTTATACATTCTTCCTTCTCTCTCTCTCTCTCTCTCTCTCTCTCTCTTTCTTCTCTTATTCTGTTATTTTCTATGTGCGTTCCTTTCTTACCAAAGCAGTTCCCGAGAAGAGAAAAATGGTGGTTCGAGAAGGAGAAAACGGCGTTTACCCCCTTCCGTTTTTCATAACGACAGGAACACGCGTATTGGGTGAAAAATGTCGGCAGAAAGGGTCAACAGCCAGACGGCCTTGAATATTGCGATTCTAAAACGGAGACAATCGTTGCTACTCTTTTCTCTCATTGTCAGTTATTTCTATGCGAAGGTAAGAAAATAAATTATGAGTTTGATGTCCTCCATAGAATACTTTAACGAAGAATTTTTTTTCTTCTTTCTCTCATCATCTCTCCCTCCTTGATCTACAATAAAGGGAAAAATTCGAATAAAGATCGAAATGTAAAAAGGCGAGTTCCAGGGCCAGGACCTCCTTTATTCCGTTTTCTATGAGATGCAGAAGTAAAAAGAAAGAAAAAAGGTCGTCCACTAGCCAAAAGCAAGCTAACAAATGGCAAGGATTTAAGCAACGCAACCGCTTACGAACCTGCGTTTTTCATCGTCGGAAAAGGGCGGTTACTTTAAGTAATTGCATCGCTATGCTTGAGAAAGAAAGAAGAAGATAAAAAATAAGGAAAAGGTTAGGAAATGGAAAAAGATACAATAGATTTAATGTATTTCGTTCTAGAAAAATCGTATCTATAAAATCGAAGAAATTCGATAGAACGTTCCATTAAAGCTACTAGTCACCGTAACGGTTTAAAAATATCGAAATTTTATTATTACATTGAAATTTGAATCTTTAACAAAATTGTAACAGTTGTTGTGACATTGCATTCTTGCACGTTATTATTAAAACTATTAAATACTACTAAAACTATAGTTTATAACTAGACACAAACATATCTCAATGAATTTTGATATTACTGAATTGAAATTTTTACAGGATGTTTCAAACAAGGTCTTTGGTAATAAATGTAATTTATTTTTACAAAAAAAGATTTAAAAGACTGATATCTTTTACGCTAATTTCCGACATTTTTTCTTCGAAACTGAGCCTTTGTAAAATTAATCACTTATTAAAATATCCTTCCCTGCAATCGAAATTATATTGATTGGAGAGATTCTGTTCGACCAGAAATTGACCAGGAATGTTTTTCGAGCTGGGATTGACGTTGAAGCGCACAGCAAATAACGAAAGCAATATTTCATGAGAATATATTTTTGTATTATTTCAAAAACATGTATTTCATTATTACAAAAGATCGTGTGTATAGACACATTGAGCGTTTAATCAAAAAATCTATAAAAACACGCTTTTTTTGATGCCATCACAGTAGCTTCCCTTAAATATAAAAAGGATAACATTGAAAGAATACGTAAAGTCGTAACGTTTTGGACGGGCGATTAGAAGGGATTAGACAATGGAAATAACTATAAACGACCTCGCTTACCAGAACTAATACCAACCGAGTTGTTATATACACCAAGAAAGTTTCTTAATGTCTTCGCAGAAGATCGTCTAGCGAAGTGTCGAGAAAGAGAGAGAGAGAGAGAGAGAGAGAGAGAGAGAGAGAGAGAGAGAATAAAAGAGCCTCGGCAGACGAGAGGATTCGGTAATACGAATTTCGTAAGAAGCATTAAGTTCTGCAATAAACGCCGCTGAGAAATGAACGGCGAATCGTGCGGAACTTCTTGCGGAAGTACCGTTAAAATCGGCGGAATATCTTGAAACTCACGGATAATAACGTCAAGACATTAGACAGCTCCGATCTCTTAAACAAATGCTTCGTGCAGGTCGTTACCGAGAATTTAGAGGGCGGTTTAATATCTTATATGGCACATGAAGGAAACACGCCTGTATAGAATTAGTAAAATTTTAAGAAAGTCTCTAGACCAGGATTTGAACGGCATCAGGCGCTTCACAAGCTATTGGAAAAGCGCTTCTTTATTACCTTCCAACAAGAAATCGATTTCTTAGAATGAATCTATATGAACATTCACCTCATGTGATATTGCAAAGTTTTTCGATATATACTGCCTGGTCAGATACTTTTTTCTCGTTTGTGAAATATCTTTGTGTATACTTAGATTTATATTTCATAATAAACATAATACAAAAGATCGTTTATTTTTGGAGAATGCATAATATATCAATAACTACGGATAATTAAACAGATCGCTTTCAGCTTGAAACAAGAAGTATTTATTTTCTATTTTTCTTTTTTTTAATTTTAAGAGTATATATATATATATATATATATATATATATATCTGCATTATCAACATTGTATATGTGGACTTTCGTTAATTAATCTAACAAAGTAATGAAAGTAAGATCGATATGTCGTTCTTCTCGAATTTCGTTGCTTTTAAACTTCGCGAGGAAAGGTTGATGCACGGCAGCCAATTAACCGTCCATGTTTCCCAGAAGATACCGGCGACTCTTGGGTAAACGCAAATAAGCGACTTGGAAATTTTCGAAGCTCCTGGAGTTCTAAGAGAAAGCGCGTGGCAACTGACGGCTAAAAGAGACACCAAGGGAAAGAGAGAGTAAGAGAGAGAGAGAGAGAGAGAGAGAGAGAGAGAGAAAGTAAACTGAGAGCAAACGAATGGCGAGGAAAGGAGACAAAGATAAAGAAAAAGAGAGAAAAGTACGGCAAGTTTACATTTAATTAGTCGGTTGCCGGTAACTATGCTTGAAAGACCACAGAAGGAAGATTCGCTTGCAACGGCGAATCGCCCATTTAAATGCCCTTTTTCCGCTCTTCTTGCCGATAGCTAGCGAGCTGCCTAGTCGTTCTCTCAGCTTGTAATTGCCGCATAGAAAATGAGATTCTCCGATGTCTTCCTTCCAATTCCTTGCTCTCCATACCCTTCTCGCATCTTCCGATAATTTCCTGTGAAGTAAAGTGAACGCTCTCCGAAGAGAGTCCCATTGTTTTCCTCTTTTATCGAAAAAATTCAACGCTAAAATAAAGAGAATATAAAGAAAGGCTAAAAGACAAAGAGGTAAATATATATATATATATATATATATATATATATATATATATATATATATATATATTTAGAGAGAGAGAGAGAGAGAGAGAGAGAGAGAGAGAGAGAGTCGAGATAAAATAATTAAAAATCGTGTTCTTAAGAAAACGATACTCTAAGATTCTTCGGTTCGTTATTAGAAAGATTTCACTTAGGCTGTTAATTAGACCGATCGATAATGGCGGAACTACTCTCTGTCTGTCTGTCTGTCTGTCTCTCTCTCTCTCTCTCTCTCTCTCTCTCTCTCTCTCTCTCTCTCTCTCCCTCTCTTTCTCTCCCACTCTCTTTTTCTCCTTCTTCCTCTCTATCAGGCTGGTTGAAGGACCGAACATCAAAGACATACCGAGAGCGAATGGCCGCTTTTCCCTTCTAATTATGGAGAATTTCCTTGTCAATTTACACATCTTGTTGTCAACGCTTCCGACAAAATTACCAGCTCAAGGTTGAAAATAGGACGAAACTTTGAGAACTCTTACTATGTTTTCCTTGGAAATATCAATTCGACGAAACGAATAGTTTCATTTCTTCAAACCTTGGAGTATTATATATATATGTGTATATCATATATATATATATATATATATATATATATATATATATATATATATATATTGTTTACTTTTTATTTCAAATATATTATGATAGTTAGCTCTTTTGTCAGATGAAGTAGAAGGAGGAATAACTCTTGTTTCTCGGTCAACGATTAACGGTCATCTGCAAAAGCAAAATGGCCACTCCTGCCGGAGCAATTAGGCAGCTTTATAGCCCGTGAAATCAGATGCGACCGTTCGACGGTCCTTTATCTCGACAGTATCCGTATTACAGGATAGACACGACATTACCATCGAAAAACAACCAGTATAAATAATATTTCCTGCTAAAACCTATGTTTCCTATTTTAGAATTAAATAAAAGATATTTAACAATTACTTCAAATTATTTTTTATCTTTCATGAATTTCATATACTTACAATACTCGTCTAGTTTATTCTTATTACGTTCGTTTCTATTCTTCTCACACTTTTCGGTTCACTTTGTTGAATCCTTTAATAAATATCTTTCTTACTCTCTCCCTTCTTCTCCTTGCAAGCTCAAATGCGTCTCGAAGTAAAGGAAGTAAGGAAGGAAGCCGGGCCCATGTCTTGAATAGGCTGCTACGAGTCGACCCTTTTCGTACATTCCCCTCCTTCGTTCTCGTTCAGCTTCGATTCGCGTTCGACAAGTAATTAGAGGAAACTTCGCTTCCTCTCGAGGGTAGCCAATATTCAACTTCTACCCCTCTCTCCCTTTTCCTTTCCTTCCTCGAACTCGCTCGTTTGCCGAACTCGCCGATAGGTAGCTACTTGGTGCGTAAAAAAGATAAACTTTTAATTTATTTAAAACTCGACCCCACGACTGTGGTCAAAAGAGAAAGAGAGAGAGAGAGAGAGAGAGAGAGAGAGAGCAAGAAAAAAGCTCTTACCCTCGGCTCTCGAGCCATGAATATATACACTAATGAATTCTTATTCGATGTCGGTATTAAAGAGGTCGCGAATGAAGTTCGTAAGCTCTTTTAGCGAGGGACTCATACATAACCTATGCTATGGGCCTGAAACGAAAATTGTTGGAATGGTTCCACCCATGATATATGTTCTTGCCAGCTAAAAAAAGTTTTTCCTCTCTACGAACTGATTGAGAGGGTCAACAAATATCGTAAATAAACTTTTTATATTCATTAAAGATTTTGTTTCGTTTGTAAGCACGTTTCTGATTTCAAATATTAACAAAAATTAAAAGATTAATTTTTCCTAGCCATATATTCGGTCTTAACGTTTTCGGCTTATATTTTCAAGATTTCTTGAACGTGACTATTATCTATCGTTAGATCCGATACACCCTTGAAACCCTTTCGATAGTCGACTTTTAGGCTTCCCCAAAGGATTATCTTTCGTGAACGGATGTCCACTTTACGATATCACGCTAATCGAAATGAACATCGAAGTGAAGCTTTCGCGTCGAATGCTCTCAATTTTCCTCCACTTCGTTCCATGTAGTGATGAAAAAGAAAAAAGGAAAATAAAGATATAGCCAAACGTCGACTCTCGAGGTTCAATATTTCGTTGAGTCGAACGTATTTTCGAGCAGGTCTTGGGAAATGAGAGGAGATACGCGCTGGCAACGATTTTTCCTGGAAATGGCAGACAGTAATATCGCTAATACATTTTTCGAGGTAGTGACTGAACGGTTATCATCATCTCGACCTCGTAACAAGTAGCTACCAACTTTTTACGTGCTCTCACCATCGTGGCTTTTCGCTGGAGATCAAAGCGAATCCGTCATCGGACCTTTGCTTTCCCTATTTCTCTCTCCCTCTCTCTCTCTCTCTCTCTCTCTCTCTCCCTCTCTCTCTCTCTTATAATTTTCATCTTTCTATATATATTTCTCTCTTTTTATACCCCACGTGTACATCTCGTATACTCGTATACGAGAGATTAGTGGCACGAAACAAATTTTCAGTTCATAACGAACAAGATATTAGTTTTACTTTCATCTTAATAATTTATTAAATGAAAACTTAATTAAGAATGAAATGTCAGGTCAAAAAGTTACTGAACTTTGATTAAAACGTAATAAAATTAATCAGCTACCAGCAATATCGGAATTAAAAATTTGTTGTTATTATTATTATTAGTTTTTATTTTTTCAGCAGAAGAAAGTCCATTATTCCAGAGATGCGAACGATCTTACCTTATTAATTTATCGACTCGCGGTAGAGCTAGCATCTCGGAGCTTGGAATACTCGCAAACTCGTTGCGACGAGGTCCCGTCGCGTTACGGAAATATATCAGGGAACCCCATCTTCGCGAGTACGTCCGGCTCAATTAACAGCAAACACCGTCGAGGGGTGCGCCTTTTCTCCTTGCCTTACTTTTATACATGAAACTAAGAGGGAGAATAAGGGGGAGAGAGAAAAGTAAGCCCGTGTATATCCTCTGAGTTAACGTGTGTCAGGGGAGACACTTTTGCGTATCAACGATGATCTGTACTGCTACCTTACAAATTAATTCAAATAATTTTCGAAATGAGAATTATTATAATAATTTAACATTATCGTGCTATAAAATACCTACTTTATATCAATGTATTATCAAATAACTTCACGACAAATAAAATAGATGCAGTGAAAATAAATTCTTATTCAGAAAAAATAAATTATAATAAAATTCAAAACGATTTATTACTGAAGAAATAACAATTTCAAAAAGTGTAACAAACAAAGTTGAACTATCGTAAAAGCGGTTGAGTATGCCTTATCGCCGGCATTATGAGAATTTTCGGAATCGTAGGGATCGGATTTCATATAAACTAAGGGATACATTATCCAGTGTTTGTAATATGAAACGTCCGTGTAAATTCCTGGAAGTTTCGGTCTTGCGCAGCCCTCTCCGGCCGAAACGATACCCATTAGAGCACCGTTGCAAACCATTCCGCCACCAGAGTCACCCTGCAAAAAATAATTACGATACTTAAAAAAACTTTTCCCTTAGGGAAAAGAGTGTACATCAGAAGAAAAGGAAATTTCATTTCGATACACACGTATACTAAAAGAGATATTAAAATATGATATACATAACATGAGTGCAATAGTCATTTCTTCTGAACAATAATAGTGGTAAACATCTTCCAATACAAATAGAAACCGATCGATATTTGCTCGAACAGTATATTCTTCTAGCTTAATAATCGAGTCCTCGTTTAGTCAAACAAAGTTTCGAGATAACGAATACGAGACGTTGAATGGTCGCTCGATAAGCATCATAAAGCGATTAAACAGTTAATGTAAAATACGAGCAAGTAAAATATTTTAAATTTAATAAGATAAGATTTAATTTGTATTGAAGATAAATGCGAAGATTTGCATTCATATAATCTCTGGTCAAATCGTATTTTTTACCTGGCATGCATCCCTCAATCCTTCGATATAGCCAGCGCAATACATTCCTGGTGGTAAATTTGTTACTTCTACGAGGAATTTACGACAATCTTCCATACTTAAAATCGGCAGATCTATGTACATCAAGTCGTTGGTCACAGGTGGAACGTTCTATCGAATTTCAAATAACTTTCTTCAAAATAATCGAAGTAACAGATATATTTTATAAACAATCTCACCTCTGCAGGATAGCCCCATCCTGATACTTGACAGATCGTACCAGGTGGAACTTGGTCTGTAGCCAAAGGAATTGGCTTCAATTGAGCCGTAAATTTAAATGGCATTTTTAACTATGGAAGAAAGATATACGTAAAACGAAAGTAAAATTAAACAGAGTTATTGTATATATATAGATGATACAAAGAGATCAGCTTAGTCAGATTGCCTTATAAATTTTAATCCTAACAATATCGGTAAGAAAAGAAAGATAAGATTAGATGTCAACTTTCATTGCTTCTTTGTTTATTTATCAGAAATGTGATAAACACGCGCGCTACAAATAAATTTCTAAACACTTAAAATATTTACATACCTTGAGTATAGCGATATCATTTTCGTAAGTATACTGATCAAATTTTGGATGAAGTAAAAAATCATGAACGCCCTTTTTCTGGCCAGTCTTTGTCGTACGATCGAGTTGCATTTCTCCGCCAACGACGACAATAGTCCAAGGTTTAATGACAACTTTGTTACTAAATAATTTATTGATTTTTCATTTCCTTTCAAATGCTCTTTTAAACTTTCTTATAGGAAGATATAACTACTCACAGATACATGCAATGTGCGGCAGTTAAAACAAATTTCTCGCTGATCACACTTCCGCCGCAGAAATGATTTCCGGACCAAGTGCGCCTCAATGATACCTACTTGCATTAACGTCTTTATCCAATGATTTTCTTTCGTAAGAACAAAATATATATATACATATATCAATTCAGTCGTGATACATACCTGATGCGGAAATTGACTAACCGTTGCTTTTGTTCCATTCACTATACGTCCGGTAATATTGTAGCTGGTTATTTCAACATCATCGTATAAACTAACTGTTTCACCTGACAAAACGTATATAATAAAACATGACAAATAAATATAGATATATACGAAAAATAAACGCGTAGTTATGAATTCCATTCTATTTCAACAAGCGATGAATAATTTTCCTTAATAATTATACTTCGAACGTTATCTTCTCCCTCGAATAAAATTTCAATCATATGCTTGCCGATTGGACGGTTAATTAAGGTAATTGCAATTTTCGTTGTGCCCTCAATTTCTCTCAAAGCGACGTATTTTCAGTCGATTATCCATATTAACTTTCCACATGAAATAATTACGCGAATATTTCGAATTTTCATGGTAAAATCTCGTATCGGACAGTACACGATAGAAAAAGGGAAAGGGAGGAGAAAAAAACCTCGAGGGGAAAATGCTTGCGGACGACGAGGAACAACAACAGTGAGAGAAAATTAATTATTTTTTTTATTATATCCTCATGTTATGCAAAACGTTCGATTCGAGCTTATAAAATCCATGAAAATTTCAAATTTTTACTTACCCTGTATGGTGATCGTCTCGTAAAGAAGAAAAGTAACTATTATAAAGTGTAAAAATTGTGAATGTAAAGGACAAAGCAAGTGAATTCCCATTTTGCAGTATTTGCAATACTCGATAAGAAAATCACTGAAATCGCCGTTCGTCTAGAACGTAAGGCCACACGATACTAACGATTGAAAATCTTCTGCTATCTGACGTTCCCAGAACGTTTAACAAAAACTTCTATTATCGTAACGCGATAATCAGTTATCGCATATAGCATCTTGCTTTAATTTTTATCGTAGTGCGTAGGTAATGGTGAAAAGTTCATCATTAAAAAAAATTCATAGAAAATTCATTAAAAAATTATTGTCTAAAATGTTTCATTGAGCTATCACGTAGATTAATATAATACTTGAACTAGAAATAGTGCACAAGTAATAAAATTACAAATAATTTATAATGCAAAGAATCAAGTCATACGAAATTTTTATCTATTTTTTAGTTTTGAGGTTATCATAAAACTAACAATTACTTCTTTGCTCACCCAAATAGCCGTCACTAGCGGATCTTGATCGTTCCATTGACATAGATCTACGATGTTTCTCTACGCACGTGTACGTACATACGTACAAAAGATGTGACCGTAAATCGAGAACGCTCGGTTATCAATTACCATAATCGTAGACCAAACTAATTATATATTCGCTGGAATATTAAGAACATATTGATATCGAAATTAATCGAAGGCTATGAGCATTATATGATTCTACTTGAAACAGTCAGGATCTTTCATTACTAACGAAACAGTATCCGTTAAAAATGTGACAGTAGACATCGAGGAAACCGAAATATTTTCTACTCTTCTTCTTTTTATTTTCTCTATTTTTATCCGTCTTTTCGATCACCATGCGATAAATTTGAGGATCACTGTCGGATATAGGAATTTGTTTATTTTCTTATCCTGTAAAATATGAGAATATTTTTTTTTCTGTTATTCAGATGTCATCCATCTGACCTATCTCCAATTTTTTTTTCTCTACAAAAATGAGAAGCGAAAAGGTAAAATGTTTGGATGGAAAATATAATATTAATAATCCAAAACAATGGATGAAGTTGATAAAAAAAAACCCAAAGAAAAGGCATATCAGAAATGGATCGATAGGTGTTTTATCGCATTCCAATTATCGCGTTTATAAAATAGCATCATGTAAAGATATCACAAAAATAAATTCAATTAAATGTTTCTTATCGAATAAAATCGACATCTAAAATAATTTTACGCGAAGTGATACAAACAAAACCTTTTTCAAAAAATCGAAATCGTTAAAGATTAAAAAAATATGACAATACGTTAATATATTTCAGGGATAACTTCTTTCAAATAGGTCTCAATTATCTATTTCTCAAATAAAATGGTGAGATCGGATACTATGCACGATGTAAAAAGTTATATAGAAAACAATTTTTTATCTATCTGCTTTACGTTCCCATGTTCGACGATAATGCAGAGGAAATATTGAAATTTCCAAAGTAAGATAATTTTTCTCTCGGTTAAGGTTATTCATTGGAGATACCGCTAAATTGCTAGTTCTCAACAAGTATTCAACATGCAAAATACCCTGCATTCAATGTACCATCAACGTAAATCAGAGCAAAATACCATTGGTCTTGTCAAGCTTGCGAAACGTTCGTGTGCATTTCTTACGAAAAAAAAAAAAAAAAAAAAAAAAGAAAAACAGAAAAGTAAAGGAAAGAAAAAAAATAAGATGTAGAGAAAGTCAAAAAAGAGTATCGAGAAATTATACACCTATATAATAAATTATATTATATATTCTTAAAGTTATGAAATATATGGAAAATAATTTAGAGGAAAAAGACAGGCAAAATGTAAAAGAAAAAAAAAGATAAAGAGTAATGAATGAAGGGTAAAGAAACAGAAAGAGAAGGAGAAAAGAGAGAGAGAGAGAGAGAGAGGAGGGGGTGGTGAGAGAGTGTACCGAGCTGATAGGAGCAGCCATTTCCCATTCCAACCATCATAAACTCCCATACAAACGCTATGTACAATCTCCGTGCAGTCGACGAAGCTATCGCAAGGTTCGTGGTCTTGTCTACGCACCGGAATCGCATTAGATCGGCCGAACTGCGTGTCTATATACATATCGACTCCAATACTCTCTTCTCTCTTCGTTCTTCGCTATACTTATTTTCACAAATCCGAAAATTCGAATAAATTCGACGTTAAAATATGCGCCGACAGTACATACCTACTCCCATTAATAGGCAGAGAGACAGTCGAGTATTTAGACAAAGGTTAATAACGAGCGAGAACTATCGTCGAAAGCCTACAAGCTTTGTGGTTTTTCTTCCATCGGTGATGAGATTTCTCTTCCATTTCAACTAACTATGGTTCTTTCAAGAA
This sequence comes from Dolichovespula media, assembly GCA_911387685.1. Lineage (NCBI taxonomy): Eukaryota > Metazoa > Arthropoda > Insecta > Hymenoptera > Vespidae > Dolichovespula > Dolichovespula media. The sequence continues at coordinate 1,314,036 of OU426856.1, read as the reverse complement.
GTAAAAATTCAAAATAAAAATGACCGAAATTACTACTTGAAATGGAAAATATCCTTAGAAAATATAAAAAGAGAGAAACGAGGAGAGAGAGAGAGAGAGAGAGAGAGAGAGAGAGAGAGGAAGAAACACATTTTCCAACACATTGCAACAAATTATCAGGATACTTTATCGCAATCAACAGTAATTAGTAACGCACGAGAAGCACAAAAAAGCGAAAAGTATACCCTGTGTCGGGTTGATTGCGTCTGACGGGACATGCCATAAACTTATTGCTCCTCGTATCTCATCCACGTACATATGTACATGGTATGTTATGTATGTGCGTGCGTATTACGAAACTGTGAAGGCAAGGAAAGTGGTATTAGTTGATAGAGCCGTGCGTGGGCGACTGTAGAGAGTATGGCCGAAGGTACTCTCGATTTCACCCGCGAAATTTAAAGACTCTCTGCCTTGAGGCGAAGGCCTTGAACGAGTATTAAGCTGACCGCGTACATCGAACAACGAAAGGTCCAGAGTAAAAAATGTTTCCATTGTTCGTGACCTTGAATCGATAAGAGAAAACGTGATTTAGTAGTAGACGATTCGATTAGATATTTTCGATAAGCAATATAACTGACGAAATTTTATTTCGATGAATGATCTATTGAATATATTATAAAAATGTTTGTTCTTTTTACAAATTAAAAGTTATATCTTTTCTTACATTTATTCTTCTGAGAAAGACTATGTAACTCTTTCTCCCTCTATCACTCTTTCTCGCTCTCTCTCTCTCTCTCTCTCTCGCTCTCTCTCTCTTTCTCTCTCTCTCCCTCTCTCTTTATCTCTTCCTCTCTCTTCCTCTCTCTCCTTATCTCTTCCTCTCTCTTCCTCTCTCTCTCTCTCTCTCTCTCTTTATCTCTTTCTCTCTCTCTCACTCTCTCTCTCTCTTCCTCTCTCTCTCTCTCTCTCTTTATCTCTTCCTCTCTCTCTCACTCTCTCTCTCTCTCTCTCTCTTTATCTCTTCCTCTCTCTCTCTCTCTCTCTCGCTCACTGCTCTCTGCTTTCTTTCTTTTTGTCTCTGTCTCTCCCCCTCTCTCTCTCTCTCTCGCTCTCTTTCTTTTTTTCTTTGTCTCTTCCTCTCTCACTCCCTCTCACTCTCACTCTCTCTCTCTCGCTCTCTACTCTCTTTCTTTTTTTCTCTGTCTCTTCCTCTCTCATTCCCTCTCTCTCTCGTCTCTGATCTCTTTCTTTTTCTCTCTCTGTCTCTTCCTCTCTCCACTCTCTCACTCACTCTCTCTCTCTCTCTCTCTTCTATTTCTATCTTTATCTATCTACTTCTTTATTCTTTCTTTTTATCTCGTCTTAGCTGATACACCATCTCTATCTCCTTTCCGATGCCGCCCACTACCACGACCGAGTCACTCCTCTCACTCACACCATTTTCCAACATTCCTTCCACTCCCTCCTCTTTCGTCCTCCACAAGCCATCTCTGCTGCTACCTTCTATGAGCTTCTTACAGCCGGATCGCGGAATCATTCTCGATGGTACCGAGGATAATGTTTATGGTACATAATGATAAGGAATGCTATGTTGAATTTAACCACTCGGAGAATCTTTCGATAGATAGTCCAATATTTATCCTCACTAGATTTTCTTACGTCTCAGATAACTCGATATCCGAGGATAATATTGTAGTTATTTATTTTCAGATGAAAGAAATGATTAATTCGATGACTTGTTCGATTCACTTTATTCCATTAAAATAATATTAATTTAAATTTTATTCTTGTATCAATGTGAAAGGAAAAAGTAAAATGTTCGTTCGTGTTCACAATTATTTAAAGGAATGAGACATCTATATCAGTTATATAATATATACATATACAGACCGTCAACATTATTAAATAATTCGAAAGAAGGAAACGAAAAAGTGCATAAAGATATTCTTAAACATTTTAACGATGTTCGAAACGGAGTAGATATATCTACCTACGAGAATCACTTCGACCTTGACAAAGTGGCGAACTCACGACCCTATTCGTCGGAGCCCTTCTCTCTCCCGCACACAGACACATAAAAACATGCACATTCATACTTAAAGACCGTTCCACGACACTACCATCCGGTGTGTGGTGGAGGGAGGAAGAAGGTAACCTTGACTGGAGTGCAAGCAGTTAAAGGGCCGTTCAAGGCCTACCAGACGATCCCTCTCCTCAGTCCATCGTCTGGCTTGGCTGGTCGTTACGCTTCACCAAGTGGACGATGGATGAAAACTCGCAGAACGGAACCTTTTCCATTCCCCATACAAATACGAGTTCGCCTACAGCAACCACCCATTCACCCTCTACCTCCTTTTATCTCGCCCGGAGAACAAACTCTAGAAACGCGAGTAACGAGCAAAAATCTCTTGCCTTTTCTATACATTATTTATACTTATTCAGCCCATTAGCCCCTTGAAAATGTAATCTTCGAACGTATCCTTTTTCTATTGTAGTAATTATATTTTAAATAAAAAATTTGTTTAATAAAGAGATTTTATGGACTATATCGAGGTACAACTTTATTTAATTTAACTCGTTAAAGATTTCATTTCTTTTATTAAAGAAAGAAAAAGAGAACAAGAAAAAATGAGAGAGAGAGAGAGAGAGAGAGAGAGAGACAGTTGTTCTGTGATTTCCCTTTCTCTTTATCCGTTTTATTAAAAATTTAAAAAGTTATTTTTTCTCTAATGAATTTTTGGCATTTAGGCAGGGAACAAGAATGCAGAAGAGAACGAGGAAGAATTTTAATTAATGCCAACATCGAAAGATGAAAAAGAACGCATCTTCTCGTCGGAATTATTTCATTTCCAGTCGTGCACAGTTCTACGTATATATGTATGTATGTACGACATATACCTCGGTTAAGCGAAATTCAAGCGACTCGTATTCGGCCCAACCGCTTTCGCTGGGCTTGCGATAGGGCGACGGTTATCGAATTTTACTTCAAAGTCGCTCTCTCTGTGCCAATACGCATCCCAAGTGGCTGAATTTTTTATACGATTTACCATTTCCGTCTTTGTGTGTGAGCGTATACAATGAAGAAGAGAGAAAAAAGAGAATGTGAGAGAAAGAGGAAAGAACCGAGAAGTAACGCGACATTTCGAAAGCATCTTCGAATCCTTTTCCCTAGTGGTAGGTGTGCGGCTGACGGCCCTTTGGCTTGTACCTCCTTGAGAAAAGCCTCTTCCCAATGTAAAAATTGGGTTGCGTCTTTCCACTTTTTTTTCGGACAAAAAGACTACCCTCGAACGCTCGAGAAATTACATTTGTCGTATCTTAACATCCTATATATAGATCTCAAATGCTTTCTACTCGATTCTTCCATGACGACCTAAAGAGGGTTCGACATTTTCTTTAGGTCGTAGATTATTTTTATGTTTAATAATTGTGTTTATTCAGATTCGATTTTTGGAAAGCACCGGATTAACGGATCGTTAAAGGAATCGTGTATAAAAGAAAAAATAACTCTAGACTACATAAAAAAAATAATAATAACGCGTATCTCAAAACATTTATTTCTGAATCGGTAGGCGATGAAGTTGCATAAGAGATCAAAGAAACTGCATCGAATTTGCTCGCAGTGACTGTACCGGGTGCCTACAAAAAGGTCGTGGTCGTGGAAGGTGGTTGTTTTATCCGTATCATGGAGAAGAGAGAGAGAAAGAGAGAGAGAGAGAGAGAGAGAGAGAGAGAGAGAGAGAGACAAGGAGTAACTCGACTTCTCTCGCATCTGGTTTTGCTCGTTTGCGGTGGTACTCTCGGCTGGACCAGTCTTCGATCGAGACTCATGAAGAAGGCTCGTTACTCGTCGGAACTAGACAGGACATACTTATACTCTCCGAGTCTCTGCTCGGGATCGAGGTCACGGCTGCGAGGCCTCTCCATTATGTAACTCCGAGGGACTTTGAGAAATTAACGGACTCGTTAAATCGAGATAAAATTGTTTCAGGATTTTTAATTTTCCTAATAAAAAATGTATGCTTTTCCTTGATGGTTAAGTGAAAAATGCACTGTGACGTCGTCAAAAAAAATATGTTTGATAATAGTTCTTGTTTGATAAATCAATATATTTATACATAAATTCTTTTGTATCATTAATAACTGTTGTAAATATATCAAAAATATTTATCTCATACTGTCATCTCTATTAATTAATTTGTACTACAAACTATATTGTATTTTGTATTTTATCCTTGCTTATGTAAATAAATAGAAGTATCATCACTTACAATTTCTATTTTATTTTATTAAGTTTTATTAAATTATAAACCCTTTCTAATTGTCTTATTACAATAATTGATCGCTTTATGTTACACCGTAATGACGGTATTAGAAATATATTTTTGATATATTTATGACATCCCCACTTAAAAAATTAAAACTCAAAAATCGTTATCAAAAATAATTATTAACAATTCCTAACATTTTCCTAAAATTGTAATGTTTAACAGGATACAAACTTTTTGTCGAAATATAACTAGAAATATCACCTTATGTAGCTGTTAGCAGATATCCAATTTACAATATCTCGAACAAAGTGATATCGAATATCGATATGTTCTGGTCACAATGGAATTGATGATTTGTTGCTAGCTTCTGTTAACTTTTACTATCGTCATACAATGTAATGGTATATATATATATATATATTTACATTTAGTCATCTCTGATTGTAATGTTTTTACATACAAAGTTTCTTTGTATGGATAATACTTAATATTTGTTATACCTAATAGTATCGAAATTACACTATTTAAATTCTTAAAACTATTCTATTATGCGTACCCATTTATTCTTAAATACTACAATTACGAACGTGTGTGTGTGTGTGTATATGTATAGATATTTATAATATAATCCTACAATTGAAAACTTGTCTAACAAAGGAAGATCCCCAACCCGCAAATTCAAGAAATTATGAAACTTTGGTAATATGTAAAGTATGTGTAGATATGTATCATGCAAATTTTGTACTACTCAAATTCACTCGGGGATAAAATTAATTCAGAATATTCAGCTATTTTTCGATTTTAAGATGTTACTGTAAAACTGTAAAACATAGAGAAAAAGTTTTGAGTCAGAAGTTATTTCTTTTAATTAGGACTATCATTTAGTAAAAGATTTATTGTTTATATACTTAAAAAAAAATCAAAAACAAAAATATTAATAATCTTTTTCTAAAATTCATTCTTTTTACGTGAAATCTTAATTGATAGTTTAAATAACTATGAAACATTTACTTTTTTTTAATATATATGCAAGGTTTGTTGTATCGATGTTTACTAACTATTAGTTCTACTTCCTGTGTAAATATACATATATCAATGCACATGTTTAAATGTTTAAAATGTTTAAAATACTAAGAAGCATTATCATAATAAAAAAATTGCTTTCGTACTGTTCGTAAAGCATTACATATGCATGCATTAGGGTCACATGTAAGCGATTGCAAGCAACTCCGCTACAATTACTACAACTCTGTTAACAGTTCATATTACGGTGTAATAATTTAGATAAACATTTTTAAGGCCTCAAGTATATAAAAAAAAAAGCAAACAAATATATAATAATACATAATATTTGATAATATCTAGAAAAAGCAAAGTTAATGGAAGGGATTCAGTCATAAAAAAATGTAGAAAAACGGAGAAGAGTAAAAACGTCGATTTCCACGCGAATATAAACATATTAATACTAGTATATGTTGTATAATTCATCCCTATTGCCGATAGGACGAAGAACGCCTGGCGATCTTGTCCAAATTGAATTGCCATCGCTCGCAGTTGTGAAATCACCAATCCATCGATGGACGAAACGAACAAAACGGTCAAAGTGGACGAGACTGCCGATATATATATATATATATATATATATATATATATATATATATATATATATATGTACATAACTATACAGATAAAGATAAAGAATACAAACGAAGGACGACACGGTGCGCTTTCGGTCGATCCACTTTCCTCTTTTTACTCCTCGCACTACCTCTCCGGTCCCTCTTTTTTCCTTCCCCTTTCGAAAGATAGACATAGAGAACGAATGAGATAGAGCATAAAGGAAAAGGGAGAGAACCGATCCGAAAGTCGTAAGCAATCGCTGTCTCCTTGAGGAAATCCCAGGGGAGCGCCGAGAAGCGATACGCCTCCTTCGCGTTTACGCTTGAAACAAGCGAAAGAAAGAAGAAGAAGATGCGTCGACGAATTCACCGTGATTCAAAAATCGTGTCTTTCCATCGTTTATCTTGATATGGGAGATGCACTATCCCGTTGTGGTCTTCTCATCGAATTTTCGATTTGATTTATACGCATTAAATCTATGAACGATCGGGAAAAGTCTAGAAAAAAGAATGATTGAAAACTAAAAAATTAATTATATATCGTTATTACTTTTATTCAATTGTAAATAATAACGAGTAACAAATAAAGTGTGTATTTAATCTCCGTTCGTGTACAAAGAACGTTCTCCTTTCTTTTTATAAGTATTTCAAAATATGAACGAAAGATTTGAAAAGTCAGATAAAGTGAGAATAAATGTGTATTATTTTCCTATTTCATGTTATCATGAGAAGAATATAGAAAGACAGAGAGAGAGAGAGAGAGAGAGAGAGAGAGAGAGAGAGAGAACATTTTCGCTTTAAAAAAAAAGGCGTAGAACACGATGATGGAAAAACGTTCCTCGATAAATCGTCGCGAGTATTTTTGTATTTATTCTCGTCTATTGGTATCATCTTTCACGAGGTAAATAAATACTGATAAAATGTGAAAAATCACATATCCATTATCTATCGCTCTTTCTTTCTCTCTACCTTTATCTGTCTCATTCGGTCCTCTCACTGAATATTTTCTTCTCCTAACTCGTATGTTGAAAGTACGCCAGGACTTACTTTTGTACAGTGTTACTGCTTATTGTTCCAACGTTCCGCCATAATAGAATCGCTTTATTATAGCGCGATGAGATTGCTTTAGAATGTGTATGAACATGTCAGTATATATGTACGTGTAATACTGTACTGCCTGACTGCAAGAAAGAAAAAGAGAGAGAGAGATAGAGAAAAAGTGAGTTTTTCTTTAAGTCTCAGTGAATTTTCTGATATTTTTCATTGTTTTCTTAATGATATTATATACCATACTTAAAATAAATTAATAAAACAGAGTAAGCAAATCGAAAGAGCGATAAATAACCAATAATGTATTTATTGATTACGATAATAAGTAATTTTATAAGAAACGTCATCTGAATAAATAAATGAAAATGATAATTAAATTTGATGAAATTTTCTCATGATGGTGTGAAATAGGAAAACTATACGCATTTATTCTCTCTTGATCTGATTTTTCAAATCTTTTATTCATATCTTGAAATATCCATAGAAAGAAGGGAGAACGTTCTTTGTAAACGAACAGAGAATAAATACGCACTTTAACGAATTAAATTCGAAGAATTTTTTCTTCAAGTGACGATTAAATCAAGAAGATCTTTCGTAATTATTCGAAAAGACATTCTTATTATCACGATAGAGATAAGTTCCGAAAATGTGATGAAAGATATCATTTCAGGTATAAGGTGAAAGTAAAACGAAACACATTTTGGTTCTCACACACCGGTCGCAGGTGTTTGCGAAAACGATCGAATCAATCGATGTTATCGAAAAAGTACCATCATTTTCATGTTTTAAAAAGGGATGAACTCTCGTATTCGACAAAGGAGAAAGTCATGTAGAGGTGAACGACTTCGAATTTTTGGATCTCACACGCGAACCAAACAACGAGGTAAGCGGAATAATTTGTCCTTTTTCCTGTGTTCGAACACACCTAACTTTTTCCTTTCTCGTTCGTTCGTTCGTTCGTTTGTTCTCTTGTGTAACCATGTTGGCCCGAGTAACTTTACCCTTTTTTAATTTCACAGTCTGCTCGATGAACGGTAGTTCAGGTTTTATTCGAAAAGCAGACCGTGATGGACGTGCGAAATTTCACCATGTGCTGCGTTCTTACAAATCGAATCCAAAAAACTCATTGTTACCTGCACCGTGTCTTTCTCCTGAGCTAACGATAAACTCCTTATATTATTATCATTATTTTCGAGTCTCTCGAAGAGAACGTATTCGAGAATATTCTCGAAGGTGCGGCGAGCGAGAGTCACGCCGAAGAGTTCGTTCGTCGTAAATTCAGTTCCTGCGGTAGAAAAATTGGAAAATACGCATATGGGAGACAGCGGCAGATGTTCGTCATTTTTATTTCTTTCTTTCATTATTTCCTTATCTTTCTCACGATGCTTATTATCGTCCGCATTCGTTATTTATTACTTTTGTATTACTTGATCTTTTCATTTCGATATTGTACAACATATGCAAATAAAACTGTAAAACTCTAATTGTTCAACATATTTAGTAATAAAAATTAAAAATCTTTTAATCCAATAGCAATTTTCATTTCCATCTTAATTCTCCGACGACATATTTCTGTAAATGTCAAAAGAGAAAAGGAAGGAAAGAGTTCGTTGATCTCAAGCATATAGACGGCACATGCAAGTCACATGCACGGTAGCTGTATATTGTACGTATATACAATATATATATGCATTGCACATACCATTAACGTCGACCACATCCCTTTCCCCAGCAACGCACAACCGGTGATCTCGACCCTTACGTAATATCGCGGAATGCCGGGCGCCACGTGTAATGTAACGCGGACGAGCGTTTATTGCGCTAACGTCTCGTCGAGTGCGGGCTAGACGCGCGAGAGAACGCATATAATTGGCGCGGAAATTACGTGGAGGGTCTGCTACGACCGCTCGAAAGAAAAATATTCGATATATAAACGTATATATCACCCTTCGTCTGCCCTATTCTCTCTCCTCGCCTCCCTCTCTCTCTCTCTCTCTCTCTCTCTCTCTTTTCTCTCTTCGCGCGCATATTTATATATTTTATATTTCTTACTAAAAATAATATGCATTTAAAAATGAAATTTTGTCATGCATATAACCACAAAAGGACGATTCAAAATTTATCATCCAAATCTCAAGCAATTCAATTGCACGTAATTGAGTATTCACAACCGAGTTGACGAGGTTCCGATCTCTTTATCTCGATGGAAAACCGATTTAGCGAGATTTTTATTAGAGCCTGAAAGGTGTGTCTCAAGATTTAGTAGACTTCTATTTTATTTTTCAGAATGGAAAAAGCGTACGCGCGAAGGCACGAATGCATAAAGGCATTCTGTACACCAGAGCAAATACACGAATGTATGTCCCAAGTATATAGGAGCAGGAGCAAATTCGTCTTAATTCTGTTGGAGAGCCACTCTCAACGAGTTTCCCGAAGGCTTAGCCGGCAATGGGATTACCCGCTCGTGGAAAAGCCCCTGTCGAATTTATCGCTCGGGACTTCGTTTAGCCGAGCCGCGTGAATGAAAACTTATGCCACCGGCCGAGATCCAAGCTAAGGGCCAGCTATTACCAAAGATACGAAAGATCCTCAGATAAACGGCAGGACGATATAATCGCTTTCGAGTCGAACTCCTTTCTCATAAATCAGTCCTACGACCTCCTACGTTAAGCTATTAACTTGCGAAAAGGATACGTAGTCGGCCCTATTTTCCCCTAAATCTAATTTCCCTTCGAATATTTTCCGTACGAAAAAAGATTTAATTGCTGCTACCTGCTCTATCGACGGATATAATTTATTATATTGGTGGACAAATAAATCTCTAATTAGAGTTAACAAATATCAGTTTATCCAGAAATAAAGAGTGTTTTAAAAAAATTAATTAAGAACTAATCTTAAGTGTTTCAACGTCTAACTATCATCCCGTAATTGTCTCTAGAATAGGATACAATAACTTATCGAATTATTAAAGTTTCTTTATTATTCAATGAGTTATTACCTGCCAACGTTCTTTTCCAATAAGTCATTCTCGCTTGAAATAAATGGCAATGTCATTAATCTCAATACTAGAGAACTCAGTCAATAATTAACGGCGTGCGTGTGCTCACGCGCTACGAACTGTATTCATGTAGGACAAATTACGAACGACGGATTTCTCTTCCCTTTCCTGCAAATAGATACAAATGGCTAAAGGCTTCTCTCTGTTATACGTTTATTTATGGAGCGTAATACGTGATTCGTATGAGTGCAATGTATTACAAATAGAAATAACGATAAATGTGAATAAGAAAGAATAAAATATAATCTAGAAAACGATTGTTCTATTACTCTGTTATATGTCTACGATAAATACATTAATTTTATCTTCAACTTATACAAGGAAATTCCTTGATATCGGATTTTCCTATCTTTATCACGAATCTCAATGTGGATTTTCCCTCCTCGACGTTTGTGATAAGTTGACACTATCAGTCGGACAGTGAAGAGATAACGACATTCCTGTCGTCCGTGTTCTGACGTATTACACCTTCGATAACGTATTTCCGCATTATATAATTTAAACAATTCGAAATAATCTCAAATTGTTTTATAAATTTTTCAATCTTTCCACGAACATATGCAAGATGTAAAAAGAAATTCTCAATAACTCTCTCCCGATAGATTTAGAAAGGAACGTTCCACTATATCGTATTACTTCTAACTTTTGGCACTCAACCAATCAGGATTACATTGCAAAAGCTTATTGTATTTCATCGGAAGACCTTCTTACTTTCCTTTGTCATTTCACGATAAAAGAATTCCACGGATGTTCCCGAACAAATTTCATCGAAACGACAAGAAAAGAAATAAAGAGAGAGAAAGAGAGAGAGAGAGAGAGAGAGAGAGAGAGAGAGAGAGGGGAGGGAGAGAAAGAGAGACAAAGAAAGTCCATATCGAAAATATGTATATACACATATCAAGAACGAACACTAAAGGTTTTCCAATAAAAACGTGTCAAATAGGGAACGATGAAAAGCGGCTACTGGCATCTCCCCTTTGCTAGACGATTAAACGAGAGCAAGAAAACGCGTGACAGATCCGCGGCAGCAACAAAATCCTTCTAAGCCGTTCGTGGTGTCCCATTGCATTTATATCTCACTGGACCTTTCCGTTTCGGGATTTCATTTTACGAAACGAGACTCCCTTTTACAAATGTTACAGAGCTGCGTGTTCTCTAACCCTTCGGATCAAAGAACAAAGAGAAGAAGAGATGGAGAGAGAGAGAGAGAGAGAGAGAGAGAGAGAGAGAGAGAGAACAGAAAATTTATTGTTCTAGAAGACAAACCCTTACAAATTCATATGTCATTTAAACATGTTAAACTTGCCTAAATTTAAACGATTCACCCAAATTACTAACATAACAAACGTCGAGTCAAATTGTAATTATAATCATAATTGTAATTCCTGGAAAGCAGTCAGATAAGAAAATGGTCCATCTTTTAAGAGATGGAGAAGGGGGAAGGTTCGGTGTCGGATTAGATTTAGCCATTGGTAGATGGACACGCGTTCACTTCATAATGACCGAGGGATCCATTGTCCGGTCGGTGGAACGTCGAGGGTCGCTTCGGTCTCTAACTTCAGCCCGAAGGTATTGGCGAGCACGAAGGGACGACGATCCACGTGTCCCAAGCAGTGTTGTACGAGTTACAAAGTCATTGTTTGCGACGTCGTTCGAGCTTCCCCAGAGACGGCAAGATGTTATTTCCGACGGTGGTTTCCTTCCACCGACGTGCTCATGCTTACGAGAGCGGGAGGGGGGAGGAGATCGATAAGAGAATATTCTCGTCTATTGACGATCTCTATCTCACTCTAATTTCTCTTGTTGTAATTTCATATTAATATCATAGTTCGAAATGTCGAGAATGGAATATAATCGATCCTTCTCAAGATATCTATCTAATATTATTCTTCGATCGTTGGTCTGTTGGATATCACGAAACAAGTCGCGTATATGTAAATCCAAATGGGACGCAAGAAAATCTTGCGTCAGGGAAGGACAATGGGCTCGAACGAGGGGACGTTAACGCGACGCTTTAGCAAAGAGAAGAGAAAAGAGGAAAAGGGAAAGCGGGAGTGAGAGTAACGAACAAAAAAAAAAAAAAAAAAAAAAAAGAAAAAAGGTTGCAGATGGCGAGCGAAGAGAGACGTATACCCGATGAGAACTACCTTTAGGTAATTTAAGTAGGAGCCAAGCCGAATAGGACTGAATTCGGGTGGCGCAGCTTCCGAAACAAAGGACTCGGCTTCGCGAATAACGTCGAACAACGTCGGGAACGGGCCCGACTGCGAGACAATACCCTGAAAGTTTAGCCCGCTCGCACGACGAAACGCGAGCAGCCCTAGGAGAAAAAAGAAAAACTTTTTCCCCCCACGATGCCCGGCGAATCCTAAAGGTAGAAGAAAAATGGTCGAAAGAGAGAGAATGCAGAAGGGGGTTTACACGGGAGAAGGGCCATCATTTCGATGGTACGTAAGGCTTATTGTCGAAACGATAATGTACCACGCCGTCGTATGTACATAGGGTTCTCGTTCGAATCTCGTTGAACCGCAATATACAAAGGACAATTTACAAAAACCAGCGTTGAAATTGATAGTTTCCATTGTTATATTACAAAATTGTTTTCTCTTCTGTCACGTCGTACTACTATTCATTAACGACAGATTAAATGCTATAGCTTTAAATTATAGTTCATACGGAATATGAACTTGTAATCGATTTACACAATTATTATCGAATTTGTTTTTTTCTAAATTTGAGTTTAATAAAATCTAAGGGAAATCGAACTCTCTCCCCACCTCTCTCTCTCTCTCTCTCTCTCTCTCTTTCTCTCTCTTTCTGTATTATTTTTTTTTTTGACTTTAAAGAAAATCAATTGAAACTCTCACGTGACTCCCACAAGGTAAGTGACACAACGTGAAACGCTAGACGTAATTCCCTTAGTTTCCCTTTCCTTTGAGGCAGCTACAACAGCACAGCACGGCAATGGCAACGGCAACGGCAACGGCAATGGCAAGAGCAGCAACAGCAGCAGCAGCAATGGCCACTTTCAAACTCGATCCGTTAACAAGCTCGCATTATTATTATGCGTATTGGTGAGGTGTGGCACAAAGGGCACGTTCGTAGCTACGCAACTCGAAGGTTCGCACATGTATCACGCGCCCACGCTCTAGTCAGGTGCCGCTTGCTAACAAAGACCAATCGAGGGATCGATATTCTCTTACTTCTCCATTGGACATCTCCCGTTTACTCTACATTATCAATTATTTCATATATAATAATAATAATAACAGTTAATAAGAAAAATCTTAATTCCTATTCCTTCGAATTTTTAATCTGTTAGAAAGTATAATCGACGATGAGACATGACCAAAAGTTCTTCAATAATATTCGTGTATTCATTTATCTGCAAACCATTTGATTATTAATAATCCTCATTAACTGTCGTTTCTCGATTGAATCGTCGACGTTAAGAATATTTTCGTCGTTCTCCTCCACTCCCATTGATATCTCTCATCCTCTCTGATCGTCGACCCTTCGTAACCATCCTCCATCGACGTGGGAATATTACCCGATATGCCACCCTGTTACGAAAGTTCGACGATGTAGTCTTCGGATGGAGATCCTTTCCTGCGGGAAAGCCAGGTTAATCGAAGCTGGCTAGGGGGAATTGAGGGAAGGAGAGAAGCGAAAAGGAATGAGGAGGGTGGTGTAAAGTTCGTTCGTAAGGAGATATTTTCGAAGGAAAGTCGCCTACTACGAGAACGAGGTGGTTAATTGAAAAACACGAAGAAGAGTCTGATATACCTGAATTTTTTTCGTTCGTGAGCCTAGTAATTTTAGTAAACAAGGTTTTCATCTTTTACGATCCTTCAGAAACAAGTTCTCATTTTTCCACATTTTATCTTGCATTTCCATTAATTTCTTTATGAATACTCTTAACAAGGATAAAGGATTAAAGTTATATAAGAATAAGAAAATTCAACGAGTCGAGTTTAAGCGGAAACAGCTAGCAAATTATTCGTCCAAGATTTATATTTGTTAATCGATCATAACGGTAATGGAAGGTACATCGCCGCATAGTTTTCTCCCTCTTTCTCGAAGTCCGATTAATTTCGCTGAACGATTGAGTCCGAGAGTTAGCAACGGACAAACGGCGGGCGGAAGATAAACGAGATCGTTCCAGAGACGATCGCACGTCAAAACTTGTTCCACGTTCCTCGTCTGGCGATAATCTTCTCTCTTAAACTCTACAGCCTCTCTAACTCGGTGATGTAAGAATGAGAAGAAGTCTTGGACGCGCTCGGAGCAGCTATCTGAACAATTTTATCTACGATACTTGTTTTCCAGATGAGCCAATGAATTCTATTATGAATCAAGAGAGATAAATAGCTAAACAGATAGACACGTTATTATAGCTAGCTTTAGACAAAGCATAATTATAAGAGTAGCAAAGGCGATAAGATAAAATCTAAAGTAAGATACACGTGGTAATAAGCAAAAAGGATATTCTATAGAAAAAAACAAAAAAGAAAAATACAGTATAGTTCTTCGTAGGTAGTAAGATTCCGGTGGAGTAGGAATGTAAAAATAATCACGAAGTGTAGATTCACGGCACGTTTTCGACCAAGATAGTAGAGAAAGAGAGAAAGAAGGGTATCTTGGTCGTGTGTACTCGAAATGGCTGGCCAATTACGGGGCGGCCTTGTCTCCCGTAACCGATCTAACGACCGATCTAACGACTGATCTTACAGAGTATTCCTCTGCGAATTTGACCTCATGACGTCGCTCCACATAAGACGTCTCAGAGAGAAAAAGAGATAGAAGAGTCACAGATCGTGGCTCGTCCGATGAATACCGATGGCAGTACTGCTCCTGCAAAATCTTTTCCCTCGAGAGCAAACAGTAATTCCGCTTGGTCCTCCTCTTCGCTAACCATTGCTCGGATCGGAATTACACTGTGACGAAGAGCCTTGGATGTTCTTCCTCAATAAAAATACGCCCTTGTAAATGAAGCAGAGTCGTTTCACGTTCTCTCTCTCTCTCTCTCTCTCTCTCTCTCTCTCTTTCTGTTTCTTAGATCACGTCGAACAAAATTATACGATGTCTCCAACGAACTAGAAGTAAAGAGATTGACTTATGAAAAAAAAAGAAGAGAGAGAGAGAGAGAGAGAGAGAGAAAGACATCTTAAAGGAAGAACAAACGAACGAATGAGAAAGAAAATCTTATCCCGGGAACATCTATCAAATTTAGCAACCATTATTTTGGATATGAAAGTTTGAAAGGATATTGTTCGATGGACCAACCCTTATCCTTCTAAGCATCCACGAAGAGATCTCGTAGGAAAGCCAAACCACGTACTTCGGGTCTCATACCTGAAGTAACCTCTACGTGGCACCAGAAAACTTTGCAAGCGAAACTGATGGCGACTATGCCGTTCAGCCAGCCACGCAACGACGAAATAAGGTTGGTGAAAAGGTAGGAGAGTGAGAAACGGGGATGGAAAGTCGAAAGAGGTTTTCCTTCGGACGTAAGAGTCTGCGAATTATTAAACATAATGGTGAAATATCGCGTCGGGTATATTGGTCGCCATCTTGCTCGTTCATGGTGCCGAGGGATGAGACGAGGGGTAACAACGTGATGTGATTTCGCAAGAACGCTCGACTCGAGAGCAGCAGAAGCCTGCATTCTAAAGCGCAGCAACGAGCACCGATGTATATTCGCGATAAGTCGAAGAAACACGAGAGCGTAGCTACGCTCACTCGTTCACTCGATCGATCGATCGAGGAGAATGGAAATCGTGTCGATGCGAGAGATAAATGACGAGAGATCGGAGATCGCCGATACCTTTTTGATCGATAATATATGGCCACTCGTGTTCATCAATCGTTCAATTATGATCTGAAAAGAAGGGAGAAAGTTCGGTTAAGGAAAGAATTCTCGCGAATTAAACCAAAATATCTCTCTAAGAGAGTTTCTTTATCATTCTATCACCTTAAACGTTAGAAAATTTCTTCCTAAAACTAAAAAAAAAAAAAAAAACAATAAGAGCATCTTCTTTACCTTCGAACAAACCTTAGTAAAACTTAACATGGTCACAAAGACAAAATATCAAGCAGGTAAGAAGACAAACATGGAGTAAGACGATGGTGATAAATAAACAAAATCCCAAGAGACATCTGTCTGCAGGTGTAGGAACGTGCTAGCTAGTGATAGCATCACAGGATAGATTGAAGGGCAACTACAGTTACGATTATAAGAGTTTCGCGAGTCCATTTGGTCTATATGCGCCGAATTAGTAACTCCAACTTAGTATCCAGGCTCTTTTACAAGATAAACCGTAATGCTACTAGACGCTATGATTTGAAAGTTTTCACCTATCAAATTCTATTTTTACATTATCTTTAAAGGAAAAATTTAATAAAAGTAAAACTTTTAAATTTTCTCTCTCTCTCTCTCTCTCTATCTATCTATCTATCTATCTTTTATTTGATTTAAAAAAAAAAATAAAGATAAAGATAGTAGCATGTATTCAATTGTGTATAAAGCAACCATTCCAATCCAATTACGTTCGGTAATGTCCTGAAGAGAGAGAGAGAGAGAGAGAGAGAGAGAGAGAGAGAGAGAGAGAGAGAGAGAGAGAGAGAGAGAGAGAGAGAGAGAGAGAGAGAGAGAGAGAGAGAGAGAGAGAGAGAGAGAGAGAGAGAGAGGAAGAAGAGGAGGAGAGTGAGAAGGAAGAGATCGTAAGAGAAGCAGAGGGTCACGTTCGCGTTATCCGTTTCGGCATCCTCCGCGCGTGAGTCTCGTTACGGGGATTGGCCAAAATCCACCGGCGCTAATGGTGTTTAATTGACCCTCGTGCAAGTGTCAATGGAACGTACGGCCGCTCTTATGAACGCTTGCCTCGGACACGAGAGTATCGTGCTCATTTAAGCACGGAAACAAGCCGGTAGACAGTTAATTTCGATGAATTTTAAGCCGATAATTGACGAGTGACATGCTATGCACCCACGCGAGCCGCTACGTTACACGGTCGTTACGCTAATCGTGACGACGAAATTGCTATCCGATGGGCGAGTAGAATATTATTAACATCGTTCATGAATCGACCTATCCTAGACGAGTGAACTTGAAAATAATGATTATGTAAGATAGGGAGAATAAATAGTGTAGAACTATGTAAAAGCAAGTAATCATTTTTTGTAATATGAAAATCGTTATACGAGAGAAAAATATTATTATTTGATAAATATAAAAAAATAATGCATATATACAAAATTTAACATTTCATTTCACAAAATGAAAAGAGTCTCGCGTTTTAAAGATTTTTAATAATTTCTAAAGAAAATCGTGATATATTAAAAGTAGATTAATATAAATAAAAATTCTGTTTCATCCTTTCTATAAAATTTCCATTAAAAATAATAATAAAAATAAAATGATATATAATAATAATAAATTAATAATTTTCAAAAAAATATTCATAAAATTTTTAAATTTACTAATTTTCATCAAAATTGTTATACATAAATATCATGATTTTATGTATTTTATCAACTTCATTTAATAAAGTATTTTTAAAGTAGCGTGTTATACGAATGATTCTTTCAAATCGTGCTAAAAGAAAATTATATTTAAAAAGTGCGTATACAATAGTTAATTGTATTTTAAAAAACAAACAATGAGTGTACTGAAATATATCTTTTAAAGATATTGTATAACATGAGTTATAGTGTTGAGTATAAATGGCATGCGTATATTACAAGTATTTTCGAGATAAAATATTGGTTTAGTGTAAACATATAAAGATATGAATGTGTAAGTGAACGGTTGTTAAAAAGCGACAAAAAACCAGACCGTTTCATTTGTGTCGTAAAGTTATATAAAGTCAGATAGCATATAGTCATATAGTACCATGTTGTATGTGTATTATATATATATATATATATATATATATGTATGTAACGTTGAATTGATTCTGGTACATGTTGAATTGTGTATTTTATTTTTTTATTTTATCTGGGAACTTAATTTGACCTCATCCACCGATCTTTTATCTCTTATAATTACATATTATAAACTAAACGTTTTTTGACTTTTTAATATCTTCCATTTATAAGCTGAATTTTAGATGTTAAGCATTCAGGTTATTTACTATGGATTCGTAAACATTATCGCGAGATCTTGTAGACAGTTTGTTTGTCGAGAAAAGCGACATTGTTCCCATAGGACTAGCTAACAACATGACCATGGGATTTGTTTTTGGGGTTGGATCGGACTACCAAAGGAATAGGATAGTAGGTAGACCCTATTAATATTTGCGCCTGTATCATAGCTTCGACGAATTCGCCATCGTCATTAAGGAAGATGCTTGTAAATATAGCGTATAAAAGAATGCACATGAAAATAACATAAAAAATATTAATACCATGAAAAAATTGGGTTTAAAAATAATATAAAAAATAATTACCGTGAATCGTTGAGGGAATCTACTGATATTATAGTAAATAACATTTATATTAGATGAAACATATGTATGCTCGAAAAAAATGACATTTCGCGAACTAAACTCTTCCTCTAAATGTTCTTTCTTCAGAGTCTATTTGATGTTAAACGACAAGAAACTACCTGAGAACAAGGAGCATTTTACTCTCAAAACCGTCTTAAATACAGCGATGTAGAAATAAAATGAAATCATCTTCGCCCAGTAAATAGGTAGGTAGGTAGATAGGTAAATGCGCCATTCGTTTACACAAGGAGGACGAATAAGGGCGCGTATCTCTCGAGGATGAGATATAATTATATAAACAATGATGTCAGTCTGCTCGGTAATAATGACAAGAACGGTACAGCTCATCTCCCTTGGGAACGACCCACGGAAGAGGTGCTTCATTAAATACTTGGAACCTTGAGAGAATTATTCCACCCTAGCTAAAAACTGACATGACAAAAAGGGAATGATTATAACAATGATTATAGCCATCTAAGTCATCGGAACGTTAACTAAATAAATTTGATGCTGTGGTAACACTAACCACAACAACGAAATTTGATAAATCATTACGCTGATAAATTATCTAAAAATAGTTTTTTATAATTTTCGTTATTTTATAAAATTATTATAATGAAAATTTACGAACCTCTAGATTCAAACAATTACAAGCAAGTATATCTTCCGTATCATGCTTTATTTCCTTACAAAACTGATTACAACTATACAAAGATATAATGATATCTCAAAAACAAGTAAAGGAAAGCATAATATGTAATTTACATGATAAAGAAAACCGCGTATTATTTGAATGTAATATCATTTAAATACGTTATAAAATAAAGAAACAAGATATTCACAGTTAAAGAAAACTTATCGAAAAAGATAATTTTATCGGTATCCACTTAAAACCGTTAATCTATCAAAAAACTTAAGTTAACCGATGAGAGAAAGGTGTATCATAACGATCAATTCACGCATTCTGTTATGAGCCTAATAAAAAAAATCACGAAAGAAAGAGAAGCAAACAAAGAAATGATAAAAAAAGAAGAGTCGATAGAAGGTCGAGGTGTCGGAGTAAATCGAGAGACGGCCTTAACCTTCCCTAGGGAAAGCGTTATTAATGACGAAAGGGGGTGACAGACAGCCTCCCGTCGAGTCTTTAGACTTGCCAGTGGAGTCAGTCCCCCGAAACTGACGCGGGATGGCTAATGACGATTAATTCAATGTCTTCGCTCGAAGCACATAAGCGGGGACGTCTCTTCTCGGTTGGAACACGCGCGACAGGTTTCAGGGACTTCCGTTAGGAAGGGCATACGTGGTCGCCCTTATAGTCGCCCTTCAGGCCCCCAATTCGCTTCGAATCAACCGAAATGAGTCGTTGGACGGATCATTAATCAGCCCAATGAATGACCATCCATGACCGTTCGTAATTGATCTTGCTAGCACGGCACCCCTTCCTTTCTTCATTCGCCATTTCGTTTCCGAAAAGTACGATACATTTAAGTATCGTATCGTAAGGCACCATTAAATTTTGAAATTTGACCATTGATTGAACATCCGTTTAAATAATAATACATCATGCGATATAAATGAATATTTGCCTACGGTCAAAAACCCTATACTCTCATTTTAATTCGGTCACCTTCGAAGGGCAATAATTAAAGTCTACCCTGAAGCGTTATCAATATATGTATAATCGAGATGTCTGGAGAGCAATGCTTTATACGTCCCTATAGAGTAATTTTCTAATCTACATCACAATAGTGGTTTTTATATTTTTTCCGCAGGCTATGTTACCCCAGAGTAAAGTTTAAAGTTTCCTTCGCTTTTAACTCTTTTCTCACATACAATTTCTAACTTATAACATCGATAATTATCACGGGCGATATTTTTAATGGTGTTCATTCAAAGGAAATGCATTAATTAGTTGGTATAACGGTGTACAATTAACGAGATAATTGAAAAAGTAATATAATTGAAATATTTTTAAAAAGTAACGATATCATCCTTGGGTTAAGTTATTTGCGTTACTCGAAGAAACGATGCGAAAGGAAGAATAAAAGGAAGTTCTTCTCGCTTATCGTTAGAAAAAGATCGACAACGACGTAAAAATGTGTGGACGGGTCTTTTGTAAAGCAACGAAAAGAAAGGAGGAGGACAGGAAGAAGAAAACGAGGGTGGAAGAGGATTCGAAAGCTCGGCACGCTGCCGAAAATGGTCGGAGTCAAAATATTTCTGAAAGCTTCTCGTAAAGCTGTCTGTCGTAAAAGCCGCGTATCTTCGCGCCTATCGGTATGTACGAGAGCGGAAAAAGTAGGAGGGTATTTGTCCCTAGGAAAAGAAGCAAGCTCGACGTCTAAGGGTAGAAAGGAAAGAGCGGCTGGCGCGCATCGTCAAAAAGAAATGGCCTGTGCACAGTGGACGCGTGAACGTCGCTCGTAAGTATTCGCACGTTTTGCCACCATATTTATGACCTCGGTTTTGCACTCGTCATGTATGTATATATACCTATGTAAATACATAGCTTAGTGGATGTGTGTCAGGCGAACTTTTTACGATTATGAGATAGCGTGCGAGTAATTTATTTCTACGATTTACGAAGATTTAGTGAGAAAAGAAAATGAATGTCTTATTTTTTCACATAAACAGTTACGAGGTCTATTGTTCGTTTTTTTAAATTTCGAAGAAAAATGGTCATTTCCTTTATGCAAAATGAATAATTCTATTCTTTTGATCCTTCCAATTTCGCAAAAATCCATTTTGAGGCAAGAACCAATGATACGCATATTTGCAAGTATGTTTGAGGACTTGAAGAGAGAGAGAGAGTATGAAGAAGCGCGTAAAGGGATTCTATTTCGTATTTACATGTTTCGGCGAGTACCGGCCGATCGTAAAAGCACGTCCCTCTCTTGAAAACCATAGTACGGGGAGAGGAGAGAAAGATCAAATGGATGGACATTGAAAGCAAC
Organism: Dolichovespula media; assembly: GCA_911387685.1. Classification (NCBI taxonomy): domain Eukaryota; kingdom Metazoa; phylum Arthropoda; class Insecta; order Hymenoptera; family Vespidae; genus Dolichovespula; species Dolichovespula media. Next base: position 1,292,616 of record OU426856.1, on the reverse strand, counting down.
GAAAGGGAAGGTCGATGCCGTATCGGGCAACTCCTGTCTTTGATGTGAGAAAGTAAGAAAGGGACTCGCAGAGGGCTCGAACCAATAACGTAGATCGAAAGGCCAACGTGTAGATCTAACGTTTAATGGAATTTTACGTTTACAAAGATGACATCCTCTTTCCCAAGGGGTGCCTCAAATTCTTATCGTTCGATCCGTAGAGATATGTCCCAAATAAATTTTCGACGATCATCTCCTTTAACTTCACTTTCGTTTTTTCCTTCCGAATTCTAATCTTTCAGCTAAATTGTCTTAATTTTATTACGTTGAAATACATGTTAATTAATGTACTATATATATATATATATATATATATATATATATATATATACTTCTGTGAAAGGAACGTTATGTCATCCAGAGGTTACACAAGGTGAAAGCCGAGGTCGAGTAACGATGAAATTCTAGACCGTTCGAAAGATACACGCGATCGAAGGGGTCGACCCGTCAGCCCGTTCCAAATCTAATTTCGATCTCTTCTCTATAATATCCTTCGAGTTCTCTAGGACCGAGCTCTCAGCCGAACCTTCCACGTATTTCAAACCTCTACCCTTCCTTCCCTTTCTCTCAACGAATAACGAATATCGAATTGAAGCAATTTAAGGACTGAAATTTTAGTAACTAAATTATACATGCAAGAATACTTTGACGAAATCGATCGTTCCTTATAAAAAATGTATGTACATACGTAAATGATAGAATGTCGTTAAATTCAGAAAAAAAAAAATAGATTTTTATGATCGGAAAAATTTATAGGAATGGGAATGGACAGAGTGGACGTGGAATTTAATACGAAAGCGATCGGAAAGAACAGCGAAGCCATCGAAGAAGAAAATCGACTTACGTGTCCGAAACATCGTAGGACATCGGAGTAAAAGCGAACACGCTAAATTATTAACTCGACTACCAAGAGCTTGTCTTCGTATTTTACTTCGGCTTGGCAAAACCACGACCCACTTTCTCCAAAGATCCATGGTATCTCGATAAATAAAGAAGGAGCGTTTGACCGAACGGAGGAGGCTGCTTCGAAGAAACGACCTTCTTCGAAGACGAAGTCAACGTACGAGGCGAACTGACAATGAATCGAGACACCTTGCTCTCTCAGCGACACTTGAACCATCTAGAGATAACGAGGAGTCGAAGGAAGAGGTAGAAAAGTAGGAGGAAAAGTGGGAAGAAATTGCAGGAGAGAAACTCAAGAGTCTAGAGAAAATCGAACTCGTATTGTCCGAGTTTCTAGTGCTGCTCGAAAGGCCGACCCTCGACCACTCCTACGGGCAACTCTCGACAGAAAATTTCCAGTTCAAATTCTATATGATCCTAACGATAATAAGAGAGAAAGAGAGAGAGAGAGAGAGAGAGAGAGAGAGAGAGAGAAAGAGAGAGAGAGAGAAAGAGCGAATGAAATTAAAAAAAAAATTACCATGATTATAATAAGAGCATAAAAAAAAAACATCTGGTTTTTTGTTCACAAAAAGTTAAAAAATAATCGCGAACTATCTCTTACAAACATGTATAGCTGTCAGTGTATTGACAATACTCGTATACATATATACACCTACATAGAGATAAAAGGTAGGAAGATACGATAGAAGCTCAAGGCAGTCTTCCATGTCCGATGGACCGAGCGAGGGATGCATACCAAACAGCCTTTTTGCTGGCCAGCAAATTTGTCAATGGACCCTTGGATGCTGGATGAGTCCTCCCTTCTAGAAATGGGCGGCCCGTTCCTCACCCTTATCGCCATTATGTCCCGTCCATCATTTTCGTATATTCCATAGACACGCTTGACTGCTCGAAATCGCGAAGGTTGCGATGCGGAAAACTTTTCTTAGGTGTGAAAGAAATAAACCAATAGAATTTCGTACACATTCGCGTATTAAAGAACAAAACGTGTCTATATGGAACACATTATTATATTTATAAAATATTTATAGTATAAATGTATAAAATTTACGTTATTGAAAGGTGCACACACCGCTATATGAATTTTACTTCAGCAGATGTACAACAAAAACAAAAAGCTCGTCGATAATCATGCTCTTGACTAGCGGAGCAATGACCCGAAAAATGAATTTTTCCATTAACTTCGAATCAAAAAAATGCAAAAGTTCGGTACAAGCAAAATCTCAAAGACCTTTTCTCTCTTCCTCACTGATCTGCCACAACCCGCTGCTTTAAATCCTTTGGATTTGATTAACTACGAGAAACCGTCACCTACGGGTAGGCTCCACTGATCGAACATTGAGAAATTCATTCTAGGCTATAGTAATTAATAACAATGGTAATTACCGAAGCGAGAATCTTCTGCTTGTTTACCTGCGTTGTTGCTTTCCTTCGAACTTACCGTAAATCTTTCTCGTCTCATCTTGTTTCTTGACTTTCATTCTGACGAAAATGTTCAGATCTGTTTCCTTGTGGATCATTATTGTTACATCGTTCATCCTCTTCATAATTAAATATATTTCGTTGTATCTGTTATGTTGTAATTCATTGTACTTACAATAATCGGCAATGTAAAGTTAATTTGCAATATGTAATTATGTAAAGCAGAAGTGGAAACGGCCAGGTCAAACATTTCGAACTTTGTACTCACCTGGAACACAATTTTGTATATGTAGGTACATTACCATGTATAATTATTTTAATATTTGTAATAGTAAAAAATAATTTGGATGAAGAAAGGATGTCAATAGTATTTATAGTTGCGAAGAGACTGGATTTGGTTATGGTGGTCGCAAAATTAAATAAAAGACATCGTATAGCTTTTTTTGCATTTCATTTCATTTCATCATTATCTTTAGGATAATGATATTAAAAAATGTTTATTAATATAATATGTATACTTTCCTTAAAATCATCATACTCGTATTCTCATAGCGTAATAATCATAATATATAATCATTATAATATATATATCTATATTTATTTATTTATTTATTTATATATATTATGTTTATGTGTTTTGCATATAGAGAATAGTCAATTACATAGTAAGTTTGCATAGGTTTTTTGTTGTAATATTTTTGTTGTTGTCGTTTAAATCTTTAAAGGTAGGTATTCTTCTTTCGTTACTAAAACATATAAAAGCGATATAAAGCTCGATCCTCACACGCTATATATACATATATATATACATATATATATATATATATATATATATATATATATATATATATATATATATATATATATATATTTAATCGCGTCTTACAAGTTTTCTTTTTTAAAAACTGCTGTCTCTTACACATCGAATCATACTTTTCTTTTATTCGCCCTTTTATTCCTTCCATGTCTTATCGTCCTCTAATTAAATCTAGGCGCGTATCCATAATGTGTTTAATGCTTATAATTAGTAGTACGTGTAAATATGTTAAGAGTGAGTACTTCTCCCGTCCCTTTCGATTTTTCTCGACCGCGCATCGCTTGCAAACGTGCCAGAAAAGGGAAAGAAAGAAAAAAATAGAAAAAAAGAGAAACAAAAAAATATAAAATATACATATGGGGCCGGCCGTCTGGTCGAGTTGATCGAAGAAGGACGCGTTAAGTTTCAAATAAAAAAAAAAAACTGTCAGGACCATATTGACCGTGTCCTTTCTGCTCTTTAAAACGAGCGTCGATTTATACAATTAATTCATTAATTTAATATAATCCAAACTGATGCTTCGCGACGAAGACGCCGTGTTTTCTATCTCTATCTTTTTTTTTCTTTTTCCTTCATAAACATTGAAACTATAATTATTATCCTCATCATTCTCATCGTTGTCGTCATCGTCATTGTCATCGTCGTCGTCGTCGTCGCGAACGCTTCGTAAAGTATTCGTAATTCGTGCCGTTTCTTCGAGATTTCACATACTCTCGTATATTTCGATACACAACATACATATCGGAAGTCATTGAAATTTTGTTGTCTTTTTTTTCCTCTTCATTTTCCCCTTTATTTTCCTCCTCGAAAAAACGGCCATCGTGTGATTTTTCTTTTTCTTTTATGCACTAACTTTCGATCTCGACAGAGCTTATTTTATTTAATAATATATCTTTTTTTTTTTTTATTTTTTTATTTTCTCAACCGTAAAATCATCATCCCTCGTTACTTTCTGCTTCTTTTTTCTTCGTGCGTCTATCTTCCCCTCAATGTCGCTGGCGGGATCCAACGGCTGTTCAAACTAACTCGTTCTTTTTTTCTTCTCATTTTTCTTTTGGATCTTTCATATCTCTGCTCGACTACGGCGTCATCGTCGAGAGCGTGCAATAATTTATAAAACGTGTAACTTTCCTTTTTCATCTTTTTTTATTACTATTTCTTTTTTCCCTATGATACGCTTCCAGATTCAAATTACAGAGAAACTATTTCGGAATCAATTAGTAACGCCCAGCGTCAATCCATCGATCCCGAAATAATGCCTCGCTTTGTCGAAAAATTGGCCATCCAAGCGGTCACGTCCACTATTACTTCTATCACCAGGATAACACGCAACTCGACGATGCGCGTGTTTTGACGCAATTCAGAAAAATCTACAACACTACGAGATAACTTTGACTGTTTTTATCATTTATCTTTGGTTTCTCACGACGAACTTTGATCGTGCTCGAAGTAAAACAAACAAATTTTTGTTTAATTAAATGAGATGAAATTAATTAATTTTTAAAAAATTATTTTTATGGTCACAATATATATATACACATAATGTATAAAAAAAAGAAAAATCAACTAAAATGCAAACGCCATCTTTTCGGCTTTATTGATTTATATATAACAACAATTAAGATTGTTAGAATTTTTTCGCAAAGCTGTTACTCTATTATTACTGTATTTCTTGATGAAAAGCGACGAACAATAGTCTTGAGAAAACGCTCTATCATTATATAAAATGATTTCATCGTTGACACGCGATCTTCGCCCGTGACAAGGAACCCGCCAGCTAAAGGTACAGCGTAGTATCTAATAACCCGAGTTAGACTCTCGCCCTCAAGCCAACCAAACAAATATAGTCGCATACAATTACAATACGAATCATTAAATATCAACTCTTATACTCTAACGACAGAATGATAATAATAAGTGTTGTCCAGCAGGCTCTCTACTAACATTATAGCGCCGCCTGTATGTTTATTACTATTTTTACTAGAAATATTATTCTTTCCTCTTTCATTATCGATATTCGTGCTTGATACGATTTTACTTTGTTATTTCGTTTTATTTCTTTATTTTTTCCTTCCGTTCTTATTGATACGATCAAACGATGTTTCCTTGGTCGATCATAATTTACAAGAGACTGTCCGTTGAAGACCTTTTGCTAAAAAACTTTTCGGATAAACATGAAATTGGTCTTGTTCGATTGTTAGCTATGTGAATATAAACGAGATATGAAAGTGGAAATACGAATGATGGAATATTCGAATTTCTTATGAATCCAACTATGTGTTCCGATGGTTGATACATATTTGAAAATTCCCACCCTAAATCTGTCACGTTCTCCGTACTCTTTGGCATTTAAACGAATTATAAAAGAAGTTATAAAAATTCAATAGAGTCGAATAAAAACGACTGGGAGTCATTGATTGTTTTTAAACTATAAAAATGAAATTTTGTAAGAAAGTTTCAACGGGCCGCAAAACGAGCTTCTCCGGGCGTTTCTTTCAATTCCAAAAAAACATCCAAATTTTTCACGCGAACGTATATGATAAACACGTATACGTCGATTAAAGGAGGCTTATAGACATTCTCTCCATGCGATTAGAAAATTTCTCTCAAAATTTTGATGCCCGGATGTCACTCATAAAGTAGTCACGTATCTCCTCTCTTTTGGTCGACAACGACGAATATTATTAATAAAACACGCCTATTCTTCTTTTTGTAATTGTTGTTATACTTTCTATTTACATTTTTACGTAGCTCTCTTCCACTCTTCTTTTTTTTGTTGAGCACTTTTGAATAGATTTATATCAAAAATATATATATATATAGTATATATATGTATATATTTCCATAGTGTATATTATTATTACTAATGTGTATACGTATCTCTCTCACTTTTCTGTCGACAACCGTCGACCGTCCACCCAGCTCTCGAGACAAAACGTACGGATATTCGAACGATCAAGGAATTCTTGAAGGTTCGAATATGGAGTTAACTGAGTCGACGGTGTCCGGACGCGTTTATTTTTTCCGACGTATTTATTCCCCTTCGATTGTTGTTTTAATCCTTGGTGTTACTATCATTAACGTCATTCATTGGATGATCTTTTATCCCTATTACAATTATTATTACTATGTTGTCATTATTACTCTAATCGTTATTACTAACATTACAATATTTATTATTATTATTATTATTATTATTATTATTATTATCATGATTAATCGATATAAATAAATGAATTCGTCGTTGTCGATCACACAAAGTAGTTCTTACCACAAAATACAAAAAAAAAAAAAAGACAGAAAACAAAAAAAAGACGCAGAAAAATGTTGTAATCATTTTCCCGTGAAATTCGTTGCACGGACATGGCCGTCGGTATCGTAAAATTATTTATTTTATATCTTTTCATATAAGCAATTTATATAGACTTTTCTATTTCCTCAAATTTCTGTTTTTTAAATATTACTCGTGATAAGAGATAAATCTAAAGATGCATCGGAACAATGAAATATTTGTCGAAGTATGTGTTTAATTAATCGACATGAAATCGTATAAAGTATCAGCGTCAAAAATGTATATAAAAATTTAATATTTCGGAGAAAAGTGATTACTATTATTAATATTATTGTTGTCGTTATTATTGTTATTATTGTTATTATTAGGCTGAAATTGATTATGTTTCTCGAGTCTTGTCACATGGCAGTAATAATTGATTGGATATTTCGTTTATTTCATTAAATATGTATATCGTGTATACGAAGTGATCTTTTTACGTTTAACGATTTTCCAGAATTCGGAAATATATTGCCATTGAGATTTGCGCGCTGTCATCTAGGCCGTAAACACAACTCCTTTTTTTTTTATTTCATCTTTTCTTTTTAATTTTTCTCAACGTAACATATTGTGAGAATAAAAGTTCATATAAAAGTCGAGGAATCTCTAACGCATTCACTTTTCGTTTCTCAACAATCTCCGAATTCTTAAAAATCGAGATATCATAACATCCTCCTTCGCTGTAAGTTAGTTCCTATTGTTCCTTTTTTGACACAAACGGACATCTTTTATAATCGACTCACGATCGGCTGATGGTCAGCATGTTAGATTGTAAAAGGGATAGCTAGAAAGAGATAACTCTTCGGTAGTAATAATAGTTAGTAGTAAGTAATAAATAGTAAGTGATAATAGTAGCAGTAATAGTAGATTAGTAGTACCAATAGCAGTAGCGGTAGAATAGTATAGTAATAGTAGTAGCAGTAGTATTATCGGTTTCCCTCGCATCCTATCGTATTTAGATTCATCATGCAATTTAAATACATCGAATTTCTGACTACATCGATACTTAGAAATTTTATTACACAACTACGATATAAACTTCTCGCGAATTCATTTCCTCTTTGAATATGTCTTTCTAGTATTCGTTTTAATGCTTTCTTTTTTCTCTCTTTGTATTTTTCTTCTTACGCCATTTTGTATTTCAGAACAGCCCGATAAATACAGAATCCGTTTTTTGAAACTTTGTATTGAATCCGGCCATTTTCCAACGTCGACATATATAGTTTTTTTTATCCTAAATTTTAAAATCTGGTTTGTTATTTTTTCTTCTTTTAAGAGGTATATCGAGAAAACGTTGCTCAGCCGTATATCAAAATCTTTAACGGCAATCGAGTCTTTAAGATGAGTACTGTTATTTTTCATACGAATAGATTAAATCGTGTTTGTGTGTGTCTTTGCATATATGTGTTCCTGTATCTATACGTAAATATAAATATCGTACCACGATATAAATACGTAACGATAATGGCCCTTGCGTTGCTTGGTAAGATGCCTAATCACGTACCGTATAAATAAATTTCTGAAATTTTTATATAGTTATACCATCATTATTGTTATAATTATTATTATTGTTTTTTATTATTATTGTTATTAATATTAATATTAATTATTATAATTATTATTATATTATTATTATTTCTTACCATTAGGGAAAACATCGTTAAACGTTTATTCTTCTTCTTTCCTTTTTAAATCTAATATTTAATTCCATCTCTTTCGACACTTTCTCTCTAACTACTATCGCACCTTTGACATTCGCTCCACCTTTCTTTCCTTTGATAATAATAATTAATAATAATAATTCCTCTTTTTCAATTTTCATTATTTTTCCGTTATCTTTGCATTCCTTCTCTCATTATTTTATTTCTCAAACTTTGTTCTTTCTCGCCTCATAGTCTTTCTTCTTCGTTTTTATATTTTAATCAGCGTTCGATATAATTATCCATTAGAAAAATTTGTACTCTTATGTGGGGGAGGTAATCGAAGGACACATCTGCCTCGCTGTTTTTCTCTTCCTAACTTCGGAACATTTTACTCTTTTTATCTCTCTTCGATACCGATATTTCCTTTCCCTTTTTCATTTTTATTTTGTTGACTCAGAAGAAACACTCGAGGCATTGGTAAAATGTCCCGTGATAGAAGCCAGCCAGGTTCGCAAATTGAAACACGTGTTCAACCACGAAACATAGAAATAAGATTAATTTCAAATCCAAAATACTTTTTTCTTTTCTCTTTTTTATCCTTTTTGTTAAGAAAAGACGAAGATAGATATCGCGCCAAAAGGAATTTTCGCTGTTCACTGCATCTCGACGTAACCCGAAGGAATACGGTGTTTGCCGAGTGCTCGAGACGTCTGCCAATTAAATTAAACACACGTCTTTCGTAATCATTGGCGGCTAAATCCAACCGAGCTTCATTTTAACTTCATCAATGATAGAGACGTTTAAAAAATATCTACGTTCGAAATTTTTTATAAGATTAATTCAAAATATTTCCATATAGAGAGAGTGATCTATTCAAATCCAATCATTTAACATTAGAACTATTTAAATGGTTTAACATTTCTTCTTTTATATTTATCGAAATCATAATCATTAAAATAATGTAATTGAAATTATAATAACATAGAATGTTAACTTCAATGATTACGGCGAATAAAGTACTTTTTTCAAGTATTTGTCAATTTGATAAATGTGGTGAAAGGCAAGTTGATATAGTTCTAATGTTAAAATTTCCGACGAATTTAAGTTCAAATTCTCTTTTTAAACAAAGAAAATTCTTTATATTTCGCATGATCGAATTAAACGAGGTCATACTGTATAATATTATTACTCTCTTTTTTCCTATTTCTTTAACTGTATGCATATCAGAAATATAAATGAGACTCGCGGTTTCGTGGTTACACGACCTTAAAAGCGCGCTCCATATCTCTCCCTCTTTCTCTCTCTCTATCTCTCTCTCTCTCTTTCTCTTTCTCTCTCTCTCTCTCTCTCTCTCTCTCTCTCTCTCTCTCGAAGAGATGAAAGTGACTCCATAAAAAGAAAAGAAAGAAAAAACAAAGGAAAAGAAAACGGAAAGAGTTGTAGTGGTCAACGAATGATAATACGTGGATCAATCAATGGCCACAAGGACAAAAAAAATAAGGGGAAAAGAAGACGATTTTTTTTGTATGGATTTCCATACGGCATTGCTTAAAGGATTCTTTTTTTTAAGGATTATTCATTCGCACTCACTCGTTCGTCATTCACTCGAAAGTACTAAATAAACGGAGTCGCACTTACGTTTTATCTCGGAAGAGAGTTTTATGTTGTGTCTTTACTTTTCCTTTTTTTTTTATTTTTCAGCTCAATGCAACGAATGAAAATTTTTTCTTCCGTTCGCTTTCACTTTTCTCGAGTAAAAAAGTTGTCGAAATTGACAAACGCAAGGGAAACTCCGTTTGTAAAAGCTAAATTGGGACTTTTATAGACTTATTATTTGTGCTTTTCCCTATAATGAGAACAAAGAGATTTCCTATGATTACGTGCGAAGATCGACGCAAGTTTACGAATATGGAGAAAAAAGACGCTGCCACGTTTTCCACGACGCGATCGCGACCTGAGATTTAAAAACTATTAATGCATATATGTTTATGAATATATAGATACATTTTGTTAAAAAAATCAAATATATCAAATTGTACATCTATGTTTTTCTGATTTCCTCTCTCGTTTTTTTTTTCCTGTGTGTTTTCGTGTATATAGGTATAATATGTATATGTGTACGTGCATATAATAATTCTACCTTTAATGTGCTAGGAATAATATGAAAATCGATCTTCAGGATCTTTCTAAAGATTCCATCGAAAAAGCTTCAACTTCGCGCGACTTAAATCCTGAAAAGTTCTTTTTTTGTCTTTTCTGTTTTCTCATCTTATATACTTTTCCCATTTCTCCAAATTTGGCCTCTCGCCTTCCAAGATCAAAGACTTTTCGTCTCAAAGAACGAAAAAACTGACGAGTCCCGGAGCAGGGCAGTAAGACATGGAAAGGCTATCGCAAGTATTTTTTCTTCCAATTATCTGTCCTTCTCTCTCCATTCACTTTTTCCATGATTAAATAATCTTTATATATCATTCGTTAGCCACTATTCGTGTCACAACCGCCCTTCGAAATATATACGTCTACATAGAAGAAAATAATACTAAAATTCTTTATTCTTTCTTTGACAAGGACGTAAACAATAAAAGGTAAAATTTATACGTCGGATATGCATGAGGCGTTCTTGAAAAAGTCGGCAAGTCGTCTCTTCTTCGTTGACCCGATAAAATATATTCGATCTACTGGAAGTAGCACAGTTTCATAATAATTATTAAGAGAAAAACAAACTAAAAAAAAAGCAGGGAAATGGACTTCTTACGCTAGTAATACGTTGAATATATGTAAGAAGTGTGCTTGAAATATCCTTAAACGTTAGCGTATCGCTTTCGAATACCACGTAGCCAATTATGGTCTCTTTCGCGACGTAGGCTTCTCGAAATTAGCCCGCTTGTCGTTTCTAGACGCGTGATAATCACGAATGCCTCTAGTCGCGTCTTATTACGAGTTTATATCACTACGATCGAGTTCAGACAGTTGATTTCCGATGGAGCGGCAATTTATTATATTTATTTTCTTTCTTCCTTTATCCTCTCTCTCTCTCTCTCTCTCTCTCCCACTTCCACTTCTTTATTTCCATCTATTTATCTTTCTTCTCCTTCGCTCGAATCATTTTCCTCTGACTGTTTTTCTCTCTATTTCTCCTTCCTTTTAAAAAACATTTCTTCCGCATTTGTCCCGTTTGGTCCGCACTACCAGCATGATTAAATTGCTTTTGCGTTGCAAAATGCATGGTTTTTTTTCTACAACGATTCTTTTAGATCGCTTCCATGCTTGCCGTCCGATCGGTTTCTCCTTTCTTTTTCTTCAACTTATTTTAAAAAGACGATTAAGTTACTTTACGAAGAGCTAATAAATGATTTCATTCCTTTATATTATAAACTTACTTATAGACTTAAGAGTTGTGTGGGGCTATTAAGAGAATTCGCCTTGGCCTTATTCGATGCGCTGTGTGTGTATGTGCATATGTAAGAAATTGGAAAGCCGATTGATCAAAAAAAAGACATGAAAACACGATCAATCGTCGTGTCGTCGTCGTAATCATAATCAACGTTGAGGATAATTATCGAAAACGATCGAAACTTTTCTACATTCGATCATCTTCCAAAGCTTTTTCGGAAGGTACTACTTTGCTGGACTTGATCTCATTCAAAATTTTCTTTACAATCCTTCATCTTCTATTCCTTGTTCTTTTTTTTTTTTCTTTTATCATTTCCATTCAATTTTGTTGTCCGTAAAAAAATCGAATGGGCTAAGCGGAGGCGAATCTCGGATCGATATTATCTACGTTTATCGCCAATTTCCATTTTAATTTCCATTTTTTTTTTTCACATTATTTTGACACATATAAAAATTCTACAGCTTACCGTAACGCGCACTTAAAAACTAAACTTAATTGGCGCCTTAAATCCGATAAAGTCTAGCGTATCAAAAAACTTTTTCTCGATCCTCCCTTCCATAACCGTGATCGACTAGGAAGTAGATCGCACTTAAAAAAATAGGGTACAAAAATTATTCATCTAAATTTTTGAAATCTTAGCGAATCTAAATTTTGCTTTGCTTTTTTTCTTTTAGTTATCCATCTCGTCGTTTCTTTTTTTCTTTTGCTTCTACCATTCCCGTCCCCACCCTTTATTAGACACAGCCGAATAAAAATGCTCCAAATTACGATCTATTAAATTTTTACGAAACCCTTAATATAGTCCTTGTGTTAATTGCCTCATTTTCTTATTCCTCTCCTCTGATCATGCTCTCATCACTTCTTCGAGACAATCTTTTAAAAATCTACCCTTCGGATCCGCGCCTTTATTACATTTAGCCTCCTAAAAAAAAAAAAAAGAAAAAGAAACATGTCGCGCTAGACGATCATGGTTACCATAGATAATTTATTGAAAAAAATTTTTTCCTTAATATGTCCGAAGAATTCCGAAAGGAGGTAAAGTCCGAATCGTAATTCTAAAAATCTTACTCGTCGAATCTCCGTCGAATATTATTTATGCTTCCCCCCGACAGAATCATCCTCACGCGATTGGTGTTAATTCTATAAATTTACGTTTTGCCGTAATTTGAAATCCTTATTAAAAAAAGCGAATCTTCGCGTTGCAGTCTTATACGTCGTATTTGTGCATATAGCATATGACGTATACGTCGAGAAACACATGTATCTCTCTTATAGTCATTGCTGTCGCGAGATATCTTGAAGATTTCTATTTATATACTGACACGGTCGTGTACCGCTCACAACGGCCCTAAATTTAAAAAATTTTCGTAATTTAGAAATCATAAAAGAAAAATTCAATTTTTTTTTTTAAACAGTCATAACGAATCATGCGTTTATAATGACTACGTTTAAAATTACTACTACCAATACCATTCTAATCGCATTGAATTTAATAAAAAAAAAAAAAACGGCCGCTTGGATACACCATTACACACAACGTATACTCTATTTAAAACATACAATATATATATATATATATATATATATATATATATATATATATATTTATGTATATTTATGTATATATAAACACATACACACTCACATTATATATATATATTTAATATATAATATATGATATTATAGTATTACGAATGAACGCTACACCGTACAGAAACAAAGAGGGAATAGCAACACATTCACACGCCATTCAAACACTAATGGTTCTTTCTAAAGCCTTTTCTAATAATAGGAAAAGTGTGTGCTATAAATGGGTTTTGGTATTTTCGGATTTGCATAGAACTACGGGGAGTGTTTCGGGTATGGGTATGGAGGAGATATCAATATATGCTCACGCGTAAAATCTTAATTAGCGCTCTAGCGCACTTACATATAAATCTTCATATAGTCACACCATTATTATTATATATATGTATATGTTATATCATGTAGAATATCTATAGCCCCGAGCGTAGTGCAAGTGCGAAGAGCGAAAACGGTTTGTAGTGTAATATCTCTTTTCCCAACATGTCTTTTTTTCTGACAATTAGATGTAAATGGAGAACGAACGATCGCCGACCCATAATTAAATCATTATTCTTTCATATTCTCGTCCGATAATCCTCGCTCCTACGCGCCTTCGAAAATCGTACGAAATCATTCTAACAACAAAACTTTTCTAATATCTCTTTTTTTTCTCTCCTCTCCTCATCAACAACCCCTCATCTTCAATTATTTCAATTCAATATCTCTCTTTTTCCTTTGAGCCGAGTTTTAACAAATTATCATCGTAAATTTTCTATTCCCATCTTCACTTATCTAAACTTTTTATCCGCTTCGAAAAACGCGCACGAGCGAATAGCGACCATATATGGCTGTGTTGTGTTTGTGTATGTATATGTACGTATATGTTTAGTATTGTTAATAACAACGTTATGTTCTATGTACATTTGTACCTTAGCCAACGTATCCGATCGATTCGATAAACGGCCGAGCTCCTGAAAATCTCGATTCTCTTCTTTATTTTTCTTTCTAAGAGATAATCCGCTTTTTCTTTTCGTTTCTCTTCACTTCTCTGGATCGGTACACGCTTTTTTAAAAGTTAAGACATACCTGGAGCTCGGACTCTTTCAACCGTAAGAGTGTGAAAGACAACCGGTGTGTGTACTATTTGTGTCATCGACGCCTGGCATCCTTGTCTCTCTAACAACATTCTTCATCTATCTTCCACTTATTTCTCTTTCAAAGTGTAGTACTCCCTATCTTCTCATTAATAAAATTGATTAATACAATTTTTAAACGTATCTCTTACAAACAAAACACATATCTCTCTCTCCTCTCTCTCCTCTCCTCTCTCTCTCTCTCTCTCTCTCTCTCTCTCTCTCTCTATTATTTTTGCCATCTATTAGTTTTCTTCCTTCTAATCGCGAGTTGTCCTTTTTCTTGCGGAACGCAACTTCGAGAGACGAGGGCGCATCTGATTCAGCGTCTTCGCGAGCAAAGAGAAAAACAAAATCGCTCTCCAGTAGCGTCAATCGATATAAAATTTCTTTCTTGCTCTAACGTTTAAGTATTAACAATAATCGGGCAATGTACATTATCATAATCATTATTGTTTCATCTCATATTATTACTATTAAATTACACCATCTAGAGGAAATTAGAGGAATTAGAGGAATCTTTTTTCTTATCTTTTTTTTTTTCTTTTTTTGTCATTTCATATGTTTTTTTCATTCTAGCGCCTCGGGTTCCTCGGATAAAACGGGCTTTTCCTCCTCCCCTTTTATCTTCCTTTGATAAGAGGTTTTTGTTTTTCAGGGAATTGCGTATGCGAGGGAGGGCGTGAAATTTATAATCTGTGAAACTTAATCGGGACTCGCGACGTGGAACACGCGAGACCAAGATCGCATCGACGAGAAAATGGAAAACCGATGTTTAACGAATCTCCTCCGATATCTTCTCGTCGATCCTTTCCGCCAATATCCGTGTGATCCACGTCCGAAGATTTTTTTCATTTCTCTCCTTCTTACTTTTCCTTTTTCACCTCCTTTAACTTTGTTATCAGTAATAGGGGCATTTGCTTATTTCATTTTCTTCTTTTCCATTTTGTACGTTTCTCGTTAAAGTTTACTTTGCGTAAATAATATATAGTATATATGTTTATATATATGTGTGTATTGTTATTATATGGACGAGTACAAAGAACTCGCGATTTGGTTCGACGTTTTTCCTCTTCCATCTTTCTCCCTCTTCCCACCCTCTCACTCCTTCTCTCAATTCTGTCCATCTTTATCTCTTCTAATCTTCTCGCTAATCTTCCGAGAAACGCCGAGAAAACGTGAAAAAGTCGTGCGTTTATAAGTGTCGCCGCAGGCGAGAAATCCATCAAATCTATTGTGATGAATCGTGTGCAAAGCACATATCGGTTCTTACTGTTGTTCGAGAAAGAAGAGAGACAAGTAATTGTCCGTGGCATTACTTTAAAACGTACAGAATTTGACTCTGGTGCGTGCGTATCATTACAAGATCAAAATGATCAAGATCGAGTCATTTACGAGCCTACTAACGGACTTTAGAACCGGTCTTTAGAATTTTCTTCTTGTTCGAACAATTATCTTTGAAAGAGTAGATTCCACTTATTGACAAAAACAAAACAGCAATATAATATATACATATATATATATATATATATATATATATATATATATATATATATAATGTGTATCATATTCTTTTTTGTAGTTTGTCTAAATTAGATAAAATTAGTTTTTTTTGTTTTTAAATGAGCTATGTTTGTATATCTATTGTACGCACATACCGTACATATTATGCTTGTGTATTTTCGTAATGTATGTGTACGTATTGATATTTATAGTATATGCACATGAATCTATATAATCTTCTATATGTATATAATGCATAATGATAACAGTAATAATAATAGAAGAAAAACCATTAATATTTTATATAGATACAAAAACCTACGCAATATTAGAGACTACCTACATGTGTTTGTAGATGTGTATGTGTGTGTGTATTTAACTATATATATAATATAAAATGATGGTAGGCCCAACTCAGTTATCACCATCACAGACGATCCACTGAATATATTTGTTAGGTTTTGGAAGATACTAATGTTAAATGACGATAAAATAATAATTAATGTCAAGTGGATTAACGGTTGTGGTGAAACGAGTTATAAAGAAAAAAAAAAATAAAAAAGAAAGGCTAGTGCACAAACGTATCCGTTGAACAAACGGAAAAAAGCGGAACGTAAGGGATTCAAAATGGCTATAAACGACAAAACTGTACTAAATTAAAGAAAACGAAAAAAAAAAAGAAAAACTAAAAACAAAACGGCGAAGCGAAAGGTGGCGAATTTACAATTCTACCTATACCTTTCGTCGCGATTATCGATCACAAATAATTATCACTGTTTCGCGTACCAAAAATTTAATGTACAGAGGTCGTACGTAGTTTCATTTCTATATAAAAATGGATGACGACGTGACAAGTTTCTCATATTTTCGGTACGCTCATTCATTCATATCTTCTATTTTAATTAACGCTCGGACTCGGTATTACCCAAAGGAGAACTTATTAAAAAGAAGAAAATGAATGGACTAACAATAAAGTTATATGTATATGTATATGTATATATATATATATATATATATATATATATATATATATATATATATATATATATATATATATATATATACATATACACTTATTTTCTATATATCTTGTTTTGTATGTGTGTATTTGTAGAGGTTCATGAGAGATATGCGAAACTTTGCGAACGTAAAACATAAAAAAGCTCGAACTTTTTGATGCACGAAAATTATGACTACCGATAAAAGAAAAAGAAAAGCAAAAGAAACCTGATATCTCCCGTACGAACGTGTGCGTGGTGTTTGTTTATTCGTGTTTCTGGAAACTTGTATAGCGCGTAGAAATCGCTGAATTTATTATCTCTCAAAATATCGTACGTACATTTTCAATTGTATTCTTAAAGCATTCCATCAAAGAATAAAAGATAAAAATTTGTAATAAACTGCTAACTCGTCGCACGAGATACATCCATGACTTCCTACATGTGTTTTTATTTATTTATCGCATTCGTCGCACGGCAAAAGTACATATTAGGTGTGAGTAGTACGTATATATGTATTGTATTTCTAATTCGTGTATATCATATATATATATATATATATATATATATATATATATATATATATATATACCCATAGTTGTCTAGCACAGCTGAATCCTTAACATCCTAAACAGAGACAAAAATTTACGACTCTTTAAAATCGTTATCTACCTCTATTGTTACTATTATTACACATACATATGGACATACATATACATATACGCATGCACGACATCGCTATCACACGAATATATGTATTCATAGACCATTTTTGTATGTCGCCTACAATGACGATCCAGGGATCTGGGTTAGGACTTTGGCGGTGTATCAATGACGAAGCGGCCCAAAAAAAGAATTCAATTAAGTAAAACTAAATAAAATCAATAAAAAAAAAAAAAAGAAATAAACATTGATTACGCGTTATTGCGATTGTTTTCTTAGAACATACAATAAATAAAAATTCCTAATCGCCAAAATGTCGATCGTCGCTCTAATCATCTACAGATTTTATTCCATTTATATCCTCTTAATTACTCTTCCTGCTCTTTTCTAACCTCCTGTTCGATCGACCGATTGAGCATGCGAATAAATCTTTGGACGTTGGGTATAATTGAGATGAAGAGAAAATAAAAAAAAGGAGGAAGGAAGAAAAGAAATAGAAAATCCAAAACGAAAATATACACCGATAATACCTACATATATTATTATATCCTATATATATTAATATCCAATATATTTTAATAAATTCCACTTACAATTATCGATGATTCAAACCCTCATTTCCATACTTTAGCATTGTTTTTCTTCCTCGCTTTCATAATGACTATCTTCTAAACTCTTTTCATAATTCAACCACTCATTTAACCTATTCTATATAATCCATCGTCCTGAAGACAACTCTTTCCCCTTCCTCCCTTACCCAACAAGTCAAACATACTCCCGAGATAATACATTTCCATGTGTGTGTATGCATATATATATGTGTGTACTCGAGTGTATAGAGAATATTCAGTAATATTAATATAAAATTTGCGATTCCTGGATATCGATAATTAAGTCACACCGACACGAATTCAAATATAGTGCGAATCTACCAAAAAAATCCACAAGAGTCTATCTCTCCGTTTTTATCTTTGTTTCTTACTATATATATGTATGTAATATATGTGTCTTTATATAATATATATATATATATATATATATATATATATATATATATATATATTTATATATATTTATATATACGAATAAAACTATCGAAATATGAAACGCTCGCTCGGTTAATTGACGTCGATGCCGGCGACTCACAAAACGAGTGTTACAAAATTTATTTTCTCTCAAATATTTTCCCCTCGAAATTCCTTACTCATCTTGGCTCTTCCGATTCTTCTCTCTCTTTTATTCAATTTCTTTTAAGAACGATCTCTAATGGAGCTTTGAAAATAGCCCAAAGGTAAAAAAAAAAAAAAAAACGAGCGAATCGCCCGCACCAACGGCGGAGAAGTACCAAAAGTACAAAAAATCGTAATAGCAAATGTACACATTCTGAAAGGGGAATTAAGCGTGTTTAAGTTTAGATCTTCACCTAGTTTCCCTTCCTCCCTCTCTTTCTATCGCTCGGATTTGTTTAAAAAGAGACTTGACAATAGGAACTGCAAATAGTCGATAATTATCGCGTGCAGGCAAGCGCCGGCCCTCACGGCGGCAGCCAACGAAATGGACCATCTCGTCGGTTGAAAAATTGAAAACGGTAGGGAGTGCAAGACGCTATTTTCTTTTTGTTTTTTTCTCTTTTTTTTTTTCTAAAAAAAAAGCGCCCCAAAAAGGATAAGCCGCAGTATACTAGTTCCGTCGACTCGCTGACGACTTTTCGTTTCTCATCTTCCTTTCTTCCTTCTTTATCTTTTTTTATTAACCCACTCCGATAGAAAAAAAAAAAAAAGAAAAGGAAAAGAATTACCGCACAGGTTTTAGATAGAAAATGAAATATGAATCATAGGAGGAGTGCATCATAGTAGAGGAAAAAAAATAAGAGTATGGGAAAAAACTTGGATAAAGGATAAGAAGAAAAAGCAGGGATTCTTGTTTTGGCACTCTGAGAAAATTTAGCTCTTTGACGAGAGAAATGGTCTCTCTCTCTCTCTCTCTCTCTCTCTCTCTCTCTCTCTCTCTCTCTCTCTCTCCCGCTGAAAAGCGAATAAAAATAAGTGACTGTATATCCTGCTTACGTTTTCGTCTACAAGGGAGTTACGGCAGAAAGAAAATAATAAATGCAACCTCTTTAACGCGTTAATCTCTGATGCTCGAACGCACTCGTTTTCAGGCATCTCATGTCTTTCTAACGAAAAAAGGCAAACCATCAGCACCGACATACCTCGACCATCATTTATGATTCGTTTGATCAATTAAAAAAAAGTTAAGAAAACTGAAAGTACCAAGGCGAGGTGCGTGGTTGCTAAACGAAGAGAAGAATCCTCCTGCATCTTACATCTCCTCCCTCTGCAATCAAAATCTAAGAGGATCTCCGCCCTCTCTCTCTCTCTCTCTCTCTCTCTCTCTCTATATATATATATATATATATATATATATATATATATATATATATTATTATGTCTTCCCTAAATATAGAATTCTTCCCGGCGTTTAATTATTCATTGATTAGGTATACTTTAAAAATCGAATAACGTAAAGAAGATACATTATATACGATCAACTATACTACCTTGAGAAAAACGGTGGGCGGTCTATGTTTGTGGGACGGCCGCTATTGATGGACAGCAACGACCAGCATCGCCAGAAAGAAGTTTATCTCCTATCTCTTTTTTTTTTCCTTTTTTCATATTTTCTCTCTCTCTCTCTCTCTCTCTCTCTCTCTCTCTCTCTCTCTTATCCTTCCTTTTCTACTTTATCAATCCCTTACTCGTCAATTTAACCTTCTCCTCTCTCTTTCTTATAATTTGGTTCTCCTTTGTAATGTCAATTCAATCAAACCTTAGAACCTACACGCGTACCCAGATTCACTCTCTCTTTCTCTCTTTTTCTTACACACACATTTTCTTAAAACGTATATATCTACACACTGACTATACTTCGAGCGCGCGTGGACCCTTCGCAGCAGTTCTCTCGTATTTTTTTTTTCTCGCAGATTTTCGTACGAATAAACAAAACAAGAGATAATATAGATCACATGATCGGAATTAACAAAGCTAAAGAATTAAATTTTTTAGAGTTTAGTTCAAAATTTATTGCTATCGACCGAAAGGGTAAAATTTGTTTCTAATCAATTTCCCTTTCCCTTCCCCCCCCCCCCTCTCTCTCTCTCTCAAATATTACCTATTCGTCATTTCACCCTTTTATCTCGTATCTTTTTTCTAATTCGTACGAAAGTTTGCGAGAGAGAGAGAGAGAGGGAAAAGTCCACGCAAGAACGCTCGACCAATCGAAATTTAATAAACCCATCGCGTGAGTCGTAGATCCTTAAACAAAATCAACATGGCCGCCTTAAACGTATAAACTAATAAAATGTAAAAAAAACAACGTTCTCGATTATCTCTAAGTAACAAACAATAGTTTTTTTGACCTTTTAGTAAAATCCTTAGCCTTTCTGTTTACCCCTTTATTCTGTTCTTTTTTCTTCCTTCACCATCCTTTAGATTTTGTCATTTTTCTTTTTATGTTGAACCTATTATACTTTTTCCACTTAACGTTGCCGAATAAACTTTTACGATGCCTTTTCTTTTTCGTTTCTATAATTACTTTCAAAGTAGAAAATTTGACTAAAATGATCGATGTCAATGGGAATCGATAAATCTCTCTCTCTCTCTCTCTCTCTCTCTCTCTCTCTCTCCCTCTTTCCCTCTCTCTCTCTCTCTCTCCCCCTCTCTCTCCTCTCTCTCTCCCTCTTCCTCTCCCCCTCTCTCCCACTTTGGAGCAAAGACAGGAGCATAACACCGATCACAGAATATCCTCAAAGGATATTAACAGGGACATATTCCACCGATTTTATATCTTTCTTTCGTTTTTGTTGTGTACCAAATTAGCGCGTTTAAAATCCCATTTTGTTCTTTCCTTCCAATCCGACTTTACTTAGATTTTTCTAAACTAAATTTAACGCTTTTCTTAAACTAGTAGCCCGTGAAAGATAGTTGTATGAAGAAGACAATAATACACGAATAATTCCCTACGAAACTTATTTCACTAAAAAGATTTAACTTAAGAATCTGCGAAATACGATTTGACTAATAAACGATTTTAAGAGACTTGTCCGATCACACCGATGATTTACCAAGTGAACAAAGCTAATTTAAACTTATGTTCAAGACATTGGCACGTATCGAGACGATGAACCTCAACAATTCCGTCATCTCTCGCTCTCCCTCCATCATTCTAATAATACTGATAAATAAAACTCTTTTTTTAACCGCGCGATTAAACATAATTAATCTTTCATTCTATGAGATTCAAGCTTTATGAACGGGGGAAAAAAAGAAAAAGAAAGAAAAACTAAAACAAAATAATGTGATCGGTGTCATGAGATGCACTCGCTCGATACATCGGCCACGATCTATTATCATTTATTAACTTATTACCTATATATGTATATTTATATTTATCAGTCGAGAGAAAAGCATCGAGTCTTTTTAAATGGTATATACCTGTTCGAAAAAAAAAAAAAAAACAGAAGATTCTTTCCTCTCGATCCGATATGTTGAAAAGAACGTACCGATAGAAACCTCCCCCCTCCCCTATCTCGTTAGAAAATAAAAAATTTGATATCTCGATCGATCGCAACGACGCGATCGCAACCATAATCGTCGAAGCGATTGATCAAGACCATCTCCGTTACAAGAATAATTTCCAAGGAAGCAAGTGAGTTTAAAGAATTCATGTGAATAATATCGATTTGAGATTGGGGAAGAGAGAAATCGGATGCATTCTCTAAATTATTTCGTGGACATTGTCTCGAAGACAGAGAGAGAAAGAATAATGCCGTAATGAGATAAGAATAACGTCATAATCTCGCGGATAATATCTAGAGCAAGGTCGCCCGAAGCAGGGAGATCAACGGGTCGAAGAGAGGGCTCGGGTCGGACGGCGTACTGCTTAGACGCCGGTTTGCTAACTTCCCTAATGGTTACGGCCACTGACTATAGAGTTGAAATTGCTCGCGGGTAAAGCAAACCGATAGAGGCTTCACGAAGTGGGCGTCGACAGTTCTACAGTGCGGGCAGGCGAACACGCGGCTGTAGTCCGAGTAAAAGTTTAGTCGCTGGTGAGGGTAGATCAGTGGCTTCTGGCAGCTGTTGCACTATAACAGAGAGAGACGGAGACGGCTATCGTAACGATTTTTCTATCGTTTCTTTCATCTTTTAACATCAGAACTATTATATTCATCACATCTGTCAATTTGAAAAAAAAATACTTAAAAAAAAAAAAAAAAATCGTTAATAATTAATAATTGTACAAGAATAAGTAAACGAAAATAGTTTTCGTTTAACCCTACTTTAATAATTATATATTAATAATTGTAAAAACAGAAATTTGAAAGCCCATTATTTTGTCGATTTGTTAATAGTTCTAATGTTAACAATACAATTATTAAACATTTACGACCACCAAATTGGAGTGAAACGTACTAATTATGGTTGAAATCTTTTCAATTTGGGGATCGATGGATACGTACCTTGAGACGTTCCGTACAACAGGGCATAGCAGCAAATATATCATAGCTATACATGGTGCCAAGGACCAAACTGGAACCATCCCATGGTTGAGTGCAGCAACGACAACGCACGGGAGCGTTGCCACTACCTTCAAGGCAACTCATGCAGACGGCCGATAGGAATTGCGTACGACCTTCGACCTTTACCTGTAACGAATGCAAAGAATCTTTTTTAACATCGTTCATTCTTTAAATTCTTGAATCTCCCCCTCTATCTCTTTTTCATAGTTGGATTAAGTATTCATTTAACAGTCATTGCATAAACCTGTTTCATGTGTTAGAAACAATGGTATGTGAGACTACAAACCAAAAAAAAAAACTATTTACTGCAAAAATCGAATATTAGTTTTTTGCCAATTCAATATAATCGTTTCAAGAAGCTTTCTAATTGATTCTCTGATAATGACAATTATTATAAACCTTACCTCGGCACAAGACGGAGAATGTTGTCGCGGCGATAGAAAAAACGTGCCGTCTACCAAAGGATACCGATCGAAGACAAGCATGGCGGCACGACAAAGGACGCAAGAGACTCTGGACCACTGCAATGCTGCCAAAGTCGATAAGATGAAGCATCTAGTATCATCGTTGCCGTGATTACCCTCATCCTCCATCTGAAAACATCGAGTATGATCACGTTAATACTTCGTACGCTTAAACGAACGAAAATTTTAAGCCATTATTTCGAACAATTATTTCTTGAAATATTATGAAACTTCTCCTGTTGGCAATGCAAGTAATTAAAAATCCATAAAAAGAAAACGGATTCACAACTTCTTCAAAGATCTCCCTTCTTCGTGTAACAGCGTAAGTAGTCCTTACAAAAAAGGGGCTTTCTGCTCGTTAAATAAATTGAAAAGGGCATGTGCCGTAATGAATGAGCTCTTCCGACCGCGATAACAACAAATAAAGAGAGAAAAAGAATATAGAAGAGAGAATAAACGAAATTTATGAAATCGGCGAAGATTTCTTTTTTCCTTTTTCTCTCCTACATTTTTTTATCTATATAAATGTGTGCGCGTGTGTGCGCATGTGTGTAATATGTGTGTATATATATATATATATATATATATATATATATATATCAGATCCTTTTCATAAAATAAATTGCAATTTAGAAAGATATTACGAGATTTTATAACACGAAGATAGAACATGAAAGAGAATGAAGAAAGGGGAAAGAGAAGGAAAGTCTCTTTTCAAAGTTCCCATCCAGAGCGCGTACGGCGTCTATATATTTTACTCGCACGATCAATAGAGCCGTGAATTCGTGCCTGTGAACGTGACCTCGAAAAATAGTTAAGGGAAGTCATATCTATCTCTGCTTTTCTCTCTTCTCTTCCTACCCTTTTTATGGTCCGCTGAAAATAGAAGTCCTTACGATCGATGAGAAACCGCTCAATAAATTTGAAATTTTACTTCTCTTCCACTTTTAAATTCACAACGGACTGGACGTTCATCTTTTTACATCGTAGACCTTGTCGTCTTCGTGGATAATGTGAACGCGTATGAAAAATTGATGAAAAAAGCAAGCAGACTGAGGGAAAATATTTCTAGAGTGAACACACACACACGTGACCGTTTCTACTCTCTTACTCTCCCTCTCTTTCTTTCTTTCTTTCTTTCTTTTATTCACAAAGAGATATCAACGGGATATATCCATGGTGCTATATTTCTACTGTTTGAAGAGAAACTGAGAGGAGGGCTCGTCGATTGGCAAGAATACCCGCTCGAAGAGGGACGCCGATGAGCATGTAGGAAGAGAGTGGAGAGGAGGGGGGAAAAGAAAAAAGAGAAGTATAGGAGAGAAAGAGAGAGAGAGAGAGAGAGAGAGAGAGAGAGAGAGAGTTCGTCTGGGAACATACTCGAAGATTCTCGTTGGCGAGCACGAGAATTCCCTGGACCAACCTTCAGGTGGATGGTTTAGAGGAAGGACCACCTATGTCATCACTTACATTCGTCTCTATCCGTCTGGCAAAAACTGCCGTTCACTCCTTATTTATATCTACTTCGTAATGTATCGAAGAAAATTAAATTATCATATTTCATTTATTTAATACGATTCTTATAACATCCCCGATGCGATCGTTCGTTTAATAAATTTTTCTCATACGACGCAAGTCATAATATTAAATGCGTGCAATTCTTTTTTGTTGTTGTCACACTGCCCTCGAAAGAACGAAAATAAAATTGAACGAGGATATAATTTAAGTAACATTGGATGATTAAGTTGAAGATCGTTTTAATCGAGCTTCACGTTAGATTTCGTTCAAAATTATGGGTCAATGGTAAATAAACGGAAAAAAAATCATATCTTTGATAGATCATAAAACGTATACGACATTGATGGAGATCAACGTTCGTAAAGATTAGATAGTAGAGGGAGATGGAAAAAAGAGGCGTTCGTCGTACTACTGGGTTTATCGAAAATGGAAAAGTTCTATGGAAAAAAGGATATGCGAACAGCATAAAACACGCACGTCGATACATAGATACACATTCTCAGCGGGCTTTTGCGCCGGCGTTGCGGATTATCGGAATTCAATAATACGCGAGCGATACAAATATAATAAATACAAAAATCACCCTCCGACGGTATGCTCGACGGCGCAAAATAATAAAGAAGGGAAATATCGAGGGCTGAAGTATAGAGGGCTGAAATACAATCGAAAGCAAATACAACATTCAAAACGTCCTTGCCATTTCCTCACTTCCTAAACTTCCATTAACATTCGTATTTTTCGAACTCTCGTTGATAATTATTAGAAAAGTTCTCTTTATTGAGCAAAAAAAAATGTATAGTATTTAATATTATAATTTAATTTCTTACATCTACGACTATAGGACAGTAAGGATTGCCGCAAAAGATGTTCCAGAAAAAGGGTAAAAAAAGAAACGAGACCGCTTAGTTTATATACCCGGTAGTATGAAATGACCTGTAAAGAAGAGGGTTTAAAAAAGGGTGATGGAAGCGTGGTGAAAAAGGGCTCCATTGGGATTTCCAGGGTACTCTTAAAAACGCTCTTATTTGAAGTCTTAACGCTGTTGTCAAACTACCATTGGTCCCTGGACGTTAAAGAATAGTATATAGAAAGAGCGTAAAATTTGTTACGATCGGACCGGGCTAGTTTCCGCATCTGCTTCAAGGTATGAAAGGGAAGAGAGGAGGGGATTGATAACATTCTCTGCAGAAAAAAAATAAAATCATGCCTGGTCTCTATAAAAAAAATCGTTATTATTACAATTAAAATAATAATAAAAGAGTGATATAAATTTTAAAAATCAAATATAT
The DNA here is from genome assembly GCA_911387685.1 of Dolichovespula media. Lineage (NCBI taxonomy): Eukaryota > Metazoa > Arthropoda > Insecta > Hymenoptera > Vespidae > Dolichovespula > Dolichovespula media. The sequence goes on along the minus strand of OU426856.1, from coordinate 1,266,349 downwards.
CGAATATAAACGAATAAAAATGCATATACGGTTTTTGTTTCAAGTTGTCTTTACAACTTTTGATTCCAAAGATATTGCCTTCGAAATATTTCCATTCATAATTTGTATATAGAGATCTTAGTTGTACACCTCTGTAAAGAGATAAGATTTGAAATATTTTGAATCGTTTCATATCTGCTTGGTTTATTTAGATGACAAATTCGAATCACTTCGAACTTGATTAGAAGTATGCCAAGTTATGAAAGTCTTGATAAATCTCAAATCTTTTATTACTTTCATTATTCTACCAATAATGAACTCGCGATGAAAACTTTGAATCGCTTCAAATTTGTATCATAACATCGAACCTGATTCCAACCCTATACTTTTTAAATTCTTCATCTTCAACTCCTACGTTTCAAAGTTTCAAGTTTCGATAAATTTTGAAAACTTGATAAGTATCCAATATCTTACAAGTTCTTTGATTACTTTAGTTGAATTAGTATCATTGATATAAAACATTTAAGAAAATCCGAAAAGTTTGAATTAGCAAAAATACATTTATTTGCGTTATTCGTATTGTAGATTGCAATACATAGTAGATATATTGAGAATGAGAAAAACAAATAAAGTAGAAAAAATTAATTTATTACTTATTTATATTACTTATTCAATGATAAAATCGTATTAAAGGTTAACATCATGTAATATGTATGTATATATATATATATATATATATATATATATATATATAAATTCACGGAATTGTTAACTTTAAGATGTTTCATTTTAACAATAAAATGTATATATTAAAAAGATTATAATAATAAAAAAAACCCAAAATCGATTAGTAGGTGTACATAATATGTAAATACTCGGATACAAGTTCGATTTCGAATTATAATGAGTAACTCAAATATATAACAAGAACATTAATTAGTATCAACTAAAGTACATTACCATTACATTAAAACATACAATATCTTGAATAAAATCTTGTTACTAAACAAGCAATCAATATGTAGTGGTGTTAAATTATTGCAACGAATGTTACAAAAATGACTTTTATGCATTGTAAGCTTGGAATTATGTTCGAAGATACGATAAAAATCAGAAACGAAGTATCTCGAATTCCATTACGTGAATCCATTGTCACTCGAACAACAGAACTGGCAAAAATTAAAGACTTATCAAGACTTCGTAACTTATGTCAACAATTTTAAACTTCAAATAAACTATAAAGCATTCGAAATTGTCGTCATTTGTTTTATATTCGGAGCGTTTCATATTCTATCAACTACATAGTAGTAGTAATAATTTACGTCACCCAGCTAATAAATTTACGTAGAGTCTAGAAATTTATATAGGTCACTTTGTCAATACACTTACAAAATATTATATAGGTCAGCGGGTCATATAAATAATCCTTATTTACATAGGAAATAAAAACTTTAAAAGCTATTTTAAAAGTTACAACTTCTACTTCTTAACTATATTATTATTAATAATTATAAAAAATTTTTTATAAATAATTTTGAAATATTTAAATTAACTAAAGTTAAAAATTCATAATGATACGTGCACGGAGATATGCATTCAACAATTTGTTGCAAAAGTTTTCGAAACCAACTTCTATTTTACGTAAACGCACAAAATTATATTTTTTCTTGTAAAATAAAATACTGAAGGGATGATGTAAAAAATAATATAAAAAGAGAACTTTCCTTTCAATTTCCTTTCATTTGTATAAGTAATTATTATTATATAAATATTATATTTTATTTTATATATATATATATATATATATATATATATATATCAATACCGAACTTTAATAAAACAAATATATAAGGTTTTGAAAAAGAAAGATATGCGGGTTAAGAACAAAGGCTAGAATGAGTGAGATAGGAAAAAGGAAGAGGGAGAGAGGAGCGAGAGGGAGGGGAGGGGGGAGGGGGAGGGGGAGAGAATAGGACAAGGGAACTCGCAGGGATCCTTGTTCTTCTTAGCAGATTTGCGAGCTCGAGGACAAAGGATCCTAAGGACTAGAAAGAGAAAGAGAGAGAGAGAGGGAGGGAGAGGGAGAGAGAGGGAGAAAAAGAGGGAAGGATAGCACGTGCTCCGTCGGCTGGAAAGAAGAGGAGCCAGGGAGACTCGATAAGACGAGAGGAAACTTTTCGTGGAAACTTTCCCTGCTCTTAGCTCAATGTAGTCCCTCCCTCACCCTTTTCCATTCCCCGAGGGAATCCGCGATGCAAGTGACCTACTGTCGTCGTAGCCTTGTACTAGGGCAAGTCAAATCGAACAAAGAAACCCTCTTCACTGTGCTCCTTCTTCCATGAAAATAATCGATTGATTCTATTTCCCTCTCGTTTTCTCTTTCCTATCCTTACGACAAACGTCTTCTACTACACTCTTTCGTTCTTCCCTCACATTTATTTCCTCCTTTCACTTTCTTCTTTACAGAATATTTTCCGAGTGGTCGAAATAAAATTATTAAATAGATATTATTTCTCTGAGGTCATTTCGCCGCTCAAAAATATTCATACGCATAATACAAATTATATTGTTCCATCCGTATAATTTATAGATATAAATTCGACAATACTCATGTACGACGAACAAACATGAATCTGACTAAGAAATAGGAAAAGAACACAAAAGAAGAAGAAGAAGAAGAAGAAAAGAGTAGTACTATACGGTGTCTCGAAGTGATTTTCCCAGAGCTTTACAAGATTTTTTCCTCGTAATCTCCTTCCGTTTTGCCCCGACTAAGCGGCTTACTCTCGATTTCCGCGTGGAAAGGCGATTACACGTAATTGCGATTGGTACAAAGAAAAAGAAAATATAAAGAAAGTCTCGGTCCTGTTTCTTTCGCCGAATCAACTCTAATTGTAAAACTTATGGCGTGATTTTTCTTCGCGAAAGATTTGAAAGAAAAATTATCAACAAATGTCAATCATAATAAGAAAAAGCAGATGAATTTTTATTTTACGTTACGAAAGTTAATTTGGTTCAGTGTTAACAAGAATTACAACGGCAACAATAATCGAGAATAACGCAAAGATAAGATACGTTTGTTTTATGTAACTCTCTCTTTTGTTGTCTGCTAATACATTTTCTCTGTTGTTCTCCGATTCTTTTTCATTTCTTACACATCCATTGATATCATTGAGGTAAAAGGAATCTTTGCTCCTTTCTAACGAATATACATATACGTATGTACATACGTCTACCTACTATCTTATCCTTATCGTGAATCAAGTGAATCGATCCGGTCGTATAGAAATTTTTCTTTGGAAGACTCACGAGTTCTTACAATCTTAGAGTTTAATCATCATAAAAATAAACAATTTATGTTTTATAAAAGCCAACCGATCCTGATAGGAAGAATCCAAGAGTTCTTGATACGATTTTCACTAAAAGATAGCGCGACAACCATTGCTAGCACCAACAGCATCTCCTCCCTCTCGTGGATCATAGGCGGAATTGAAAGAAGGGCCGAGATAATAAACCGATTGGATCTTTCTCACAAAGAGATAGCTTTTTCACGCAGGATGACTTTGACAGTGCTATCGTCTCCAAATTGACAGAGGTCGGATCGAAATTTTGCTTGAAATCAGATAGAGATGAAAAGAGAAAAGAGAACGGGGGCAGGGAGGGAGTAGAGGCACAAGACCCCATGTTATTCTGTCTTTTGTCAAATTTCAATAAGATCTTTATCTCTATGTCGATTGGGAAAATGAATTTGATGCTTTTGTAAGGATAAAAATATGATCACGGTACTATCTTCTCCCACCCTCTCCCTTTTTTTTTTTTTTTTTTGATTACGAAAAGTAATCGGATGAAAAGGCACGAGTCCGCTTTTCAAAGAGAAATATACGAGATATGGCAGAGGATTTATTTTACAACGGTGAGAGAACGAAAATAGACGCATGGAGAGGAAACAAGAGAAACTTGCTTTTCTATGGCAAAGATAGCCGACAACTCTTATCCTCCTTCCTTTCCCTCCTGCCGAGCTTTCCGACGCTAAAACACCGATCAACGTAAATTCATACGACAGATTTTCGCCCGAGGCGAGGCACCCTAACCGTGACTATCCATAAAAATCTATGTCCCTTCCACTAAGGGAGATTGCAACAACGTTCAACGCTACCAGACACGACTATATATCACACGCCATAGCACTATACTCATCCCACTCGAATATATGTACGTACTACACCCACGGGCGAACCTTTTTCTCTTCTCTTATTTTTTCCCTTTCTTCCTTTCTTCTTTTACTTCCATCTTCCGTAGTCCCTTCCTCTTCCCCTCTTCTCCTTCTCTACCATCCTTCCCACCATTTTCTTCTTAGCTCCTACGACGTACGAGTCGTTTCTTAATGGTCGGCGATTTGTTCTTACCTCCAAACAAAGCCCCAATATCATCGGGTATCTTCCTTGAATCATTTCATATTCGTTCGTGTAACCATTCGAGAGAATGAAACGCTCTTTAAAATACTACTTGCTCGAAATTTCCAACCGAAAACGTGATAAAGCTTCCAAAAATTTCGTGAGAAATGTTCTATTTCTCGTACGGCATACGGAAAATAAGAAAATATCATATGAAAGAGACTCATCGGAAAATTCTCGATGCGCCCTTTTTCTCGAGACAAAGGGAGCGAGAGAGAGAGAGAGAGAGAGAGAGAGAGAGAGAGAGAGAGAGAGAGAGAAAGAGTAAGAAAACAAAAGGATGAGGAAAAGCATGACGATATTTTCCTCCTCTTCTTCTTTTTTTCTTTTTCTTTCATCGTCGAACGTTGTTGTCTGGCCTCCTTTTAAACGGTTATCCCTCTCATCGTCCCGTAAAAATTGTTCGACCGGAAATCGCTTCGACATCTTTATTCCCGAGATATTTTTCCTTGAGGCTCGAACGTTTCGACTAGACGAAAAGGAAGATGATAAAAATGAATAGACGTATTACATAGACAAAGTGGAAGAGGCAAGAGAGAGGTAAATGTCTTTCAAGACTAACAGTGAAACAAGAGCGGATACGTTTCTGGTAGACAGAGAGAAAGAGGGAGGGAGAAAGAGAGAGAGAGAGAGAGAGAGAGAGGGAGGGAGGGAGAAAGAGAGAGAGAGAAAGAGACAGAGAATAGGAGCTTTCGAGGAAATTGTACCGTCGGCTCGAGAAACTCCAAGCAATCGCCCTAATCGTCAGACGGCTACTAATACTACTACTACTACTATTCGGAATCGAGGTTAATCATTCTGAAGGTGGTTTTACCCTTACCCTTACCTTCTCCATTTCTCGCATTGTTTCGCTTCTAGAAGCACTGAATTTCAAGGAAAGTTATTTCTCGAGTATCTGCTAATATACAAATGTTTGATTCCGCAAACAATGACTTACCGTCTCATGACAACACACGTTCGTTTATCCATAAACGTTATATTCAATGGTTTCGTTGAGCAAATATAACAAATATGATTATGGTTAATCGTTGATCGTTAAGTTAATTAATAATTTATAGAAGTAACTTGATCAAACTTAATTGCCCATTCGTTTTTATTACTTCGTGCGTATTTCATTTAAGGCGAGTTCTGTGTTAGGTAAATTGAGATCTCGGGAAGAAGAATCTGGCGAGCGTAATTAACCATTATACAAGCAAGAAAGCCGAGCTTTACTTCAGATTACGTGAAAATTTATTTACTCGGAAAAGTATTCATTGCCCGATTCGGATTTTCCTTCGAAAACATAGATCGCTTAACGCGTAAACGAGCTTTGGTAATGATCGTCGTACATACACGCGTTTACGTAAACTCTACGCACATAGATTATACGCACACGCTCAACCATCTCCCCGCTTTACTCGGAACATGGCTAATTACAGAGTGATTTCGTGCAACACGCGGCCCACGAAATTGGAAGGAAAATTATAAATAACGAGGTCGAAATATCGCATCGGGCCACCCAAAACATCCCTCTGCCTCACCCTTTTCCCACCTTTTGCCGGCCGATAATGCAAAGGAGGCGTGGAAACGCGATTTAGAACCCTCACCGTCCCTACGAGACTTCCTAATTACTCGTTTAAGATAAGATTGTCATCAAACCTTCAGCACGGCGCGGACGTGATTAACGACGGCCCTTAAAAGGGCCGAACGGCGCGAGTCGACGAACGAAATCAGTGCCGGCGCGCGATTTTCGCGAAACCGGTGCTTAAGGGGTGAAAGTTAATTCGCGTTATGTCACCTACTTAAAACCCCTCGACGTCCAGACGTAATTCTTTATTTCTTTCGAGATAAAAACCTCGTTATCTTCGAAAATATATTCAACTAAGTCTTTAAAGCATAAAGAATTCTTTTTAGAAGTTGTTAAATACTACAACAATTTACATGAAATCACTTTTGAAAAATTATTCGATTTATCGCCCATGTAATAATAGTAAAAAATAATTCCCGTTGAACGGCGTCGTCTCTTACAACAGCAATATGCAAAAAAAAAGTGCGGAGGTTGGAGGACTTATCCTAAGTGACTGCACCCCTGCAGTCCTTTCCTTCCAACCCTCCTAACATGCCCCTCCCCCCTCCACCCTCTTTCGCGAGAGCTTAAGAGCTCTTCCCGGCTAAGAGGCTTTACCAGCACTTAACGTTGATATTTTATTAAATATAATTTGTATCCGCTAACCGAGCGTTAGTCCTCCACCACGATATTCCAGTTCTAGTCGCAATAGATAGGGTAAGCGTCTTATGATCTTTGATCATTTTCTTTAAAGAAACGTGAGAAAAATAGAGATCCAAGATTAGGAAAAAGAAGAAAAACTATTCGAAAACACAACTCGATCTCATTTTGCGTTATCGCATCGTCGCAAGAAAGTCGACAGAAAAAAAAAAGAAGGTGAGATAGAAAGATCGTGCCTTAAACTCATTTGTCGAACCATTAACGAAGTCTTTAGCAACGTTGTTTGGCACAAGAAAGGTGTACACGGCTAACGAGCCAATTTCCACACGAGAACCACGCTTCCAAACGATTATTACTCTCTACCTGGAAACTAACGTTCCACTAGTTCGCTCTTTCCTTCGTGGACATCGAAAATTTTAATTAAACGTGAAAAACTTTTTCGTCGCAACGAAATACAGATGGATTCTTCTTGTTACTATCGTCAGCGTTGAAGAATTTTTTAAAGAAAATTCCCCCTGCCTTGGTTAAATTATCTTTTTTTTTTTTAATTCTTTAATTTAATTTATTTATAGCTTTCATTCTAATCATTCAATTTAATAATCATTCTAATCGAGAGAATGATTACCTATTTGTGAAACGGGCGATGACGAGCACAGCCTCCAAGTGTTATTTTATTGCATGCTAGTTTAATGACACATCCAATCGTGACTGCTTCGTCCCAAATAGATCGGCGTCAACTTTCTTATTCAAAGGTTCATCGTGTATTTTGGCAAACTCTTTATATCGTCGTGTTTACAAAGAAAATGAAAATTTCAATAAAATTGAAAGATATAAACGTTATAGAGAGAGAGAGAGAGAGAGAGAGAGAGAGAGAGAGAGAGAGAGAGAGAACTCTAATGAACGAAAATATTGAAGGACTACAAAGAATACAAGGGGAAAAGTGGGCAGCAAGTTCAATGCACTAACTGTCTTTTCCCGTCATTGTCATTCAACACGATTATTCGCGACTTCCTTCGATGATCGGTAAGCCACGAGACGACAAGGTCGTGGCTTGTCTATACCGAGCCTAGAATGCGTCTGAGAAGATTTTCTTCAGCCTCGGGAAAAGTGCAATGCCCTGGATCGTCGTTGTTGTCCTTTGTCGACTTCGTCATGGTCTCTCCAATTATTACCGTCGTCTTCAGTATCGACCTGTCGTTTCTACGCATACGGTGAAAATACTATAAACGTATAGCAATATGTAAACGGCTGACCCGGATTCGAATGCGTTTTATTACACCGGATACGGCGCGACTATATTTATCCGTGCGCGCGCGCAACTGTTCACCACCAGAGAGAAAAACACGTTCGTCGAAGCGACGCGATAACCACAGGGCGGATACGTTAATCTGCAATAATTAGTCATATCACCGTCCTCGTACAACGACTAGATGACGATGAAGATGAAAAGGTCGTGATTTTATAAAACTCTTTACTTTTCTTTATTTCTTCCATTTCTTCCTTTTTCCCGCAATAATCGAAACTAAAATTAATAATCGAGAGAAGTAGAAAGAATGGAAATGAAAGGAAGTGAAGAGAGAGAAAGAAACAAAGAGAGAGAGAGAGAGAGAGAGAGAGAGAGAGAGAGAAGTAAAAAAGCTATGAGGATGCAACTAATTTATCCTCGTCTTATCCAAGAGACATCATTAATCATGCCGTTGGTTTACGATATAGCTTATTAATGATCGAAAGGGATATCGAAGCGAAATAATTTTCAACCAATTTTTTTCGATCGAAATTATTTTTCAACGAATTTATTGCGATAAGGTGAACCGTATTCGCTTAATCGTAAAGCGCGACGATTGAAAACTCATAGGATTACATAATCGAACACGTAATCCGATCATTTGATAATATTACTACAATTCCATATGCAAACGACTTATCTATAGACTCAATTAATAAGTCGCATAAACAGGTTAAAAGAAAAGGGTAAAGGAATTAACAACATCCTGTTGAGAGTCGATTATTGATATCGACCAACACTATGTTAGAATCAATAAATTTAATCTACTTAAACTTTGGATACTGCTTTCTCTCATTCTTTATCACATAAACGCGTTTTGCTTAAAACAATGAAACGAGAAAGTGCGAGCTGAATTCGCGAGAGAAACTTCTTGCGAAGCGTATAAACCTTCGCTTTCATCGATTATCATCATTGCTCTTCAATAATCGCTCTACAGTTAAAACTCTCGTTGCATTCGATGCAAGAAATAGCGGTAAGGAAATGGGTAGGGATAAAGACGGGAAAGACATCTTTCTCTCTCTTTCTAAAATTCTCGTCCAGTCAGTCAGTCAGTCTGTCTGTCTGTCTGTCTGTCTATCTATCTATCTATCTATCTATCTATCTTTCTTTCTTTCTTTCTTTCTTTCTCGTATAGAAAACGTACGGGGAACTCGCGCAAGAGATATCTACATCGACTTAGCGTTGAGGCTAATGCACTCTAATCTAGTCTCTATAGGTAGAAACCCCTCAATGCCATTCACTGCACGTACGTATGCAGCCAATGCTCCGCGGACTGTGCAATGCACCGCCGTGAACCGCAGACCTTCGAGGTTCTCTCCCTCCCCCCTATCTCTCTCTCTCTCTCTCTCTCTCTCTAAATGCACGTCTGTATGTTTCACTGTATGCATTTCAGCGAGACGCGCGTTTACGTATCGGAATTATTTGCTCGGCTCGATCGAACGCTGTTAAGTGACAGATACATACGTATATTTCTCTCTCTCTCTCTCTCTCTCTCTCTCTCTCTCTCTGTTTCTCTCTCTCTTCCTCCCTCTCCTCTCTCTCTATTTTTCTCTGATCTCTCTAATTCTTTAGTGATTTTATGCAATGCTCGATCATTAGACCTCTCTCTCTGTCTATAATTCTTTTTTTCTCTTATTCAATTCTTTGCGAAAATGAGGAAAGGAGGACATAGAAACAGCACCGTCCTCTTTCGACTCCCCTGAGAGATATCCATTACTCAAGATCAAACGATCATCGGCAACTCCGTGGAAATCCAATCGCTCAATGATCTTACTCAACGTTAACTATCTTGCTTTAACGATCTACAGATACACAAAGGTTATAAAATTTAAATTGTAGTAAGAAAAATGATACTGATTCCTAACACTTGAGATGAAGATGGAAAAAAAAGAACGAAGTCCGATTAGAAATACATAATTTATTTTCAATAAAAATAGTGAACGACACTTTAACGGAAAAGGAACGAAACGTAACAAGAAAAATAGAGAGAGAGAGAGAGAGAGAGAGAGAGAGAGAAAAGAGAAAGAGAAAGAGAGAGAGAAAAGAGAGAGGAAAAGAGAGAGAGAGAGAGAGAGAGAAGATGAAAGGTAGCTTGGCAGATGTCGTCTGCGGATTACCATTAAGATACATCTTCCTTGCGTTGTCCTCCCTCCCGGAAAGGAGTTTATTTATTCTCGCTTATACTGCGATCGTTCAGAGTGCGGTAGATAAGTAGAAATTAAATATTCATTCGGTAGACAGAAACGTCACTTTGTCGAAAACGGGAAAAACTTCATCAAGAATGATTAAAGAAAAAAAAAGGAGAGAAGAGAGAGAGAAAGAGGGAGAAATAAAGAGAGACAGAGAGAGAGAGAGAGAGAGAGAGAGAGAGAGAGAGAGAGAAACAATATATATAAAATAATTAATATAGACCAATTTCAAAGTTAAACAAATAAAAACAGAAATATTCACAAAAGCGGAGATTGTTTAAATGGAGAAAAGAATAAGTAGAAAGATTTGTTACATTTGAACGATTTTAACGAAATCTACTTTGAATCGTGAAGTCTATGACGAGCGGAGAGTAACACAAAAAAAAAAACTTACCATTTTATGTTCCTTAAGGTCCTCTCTTATCATCCTTGGAATAAGACAACGAGGATGATAATAAGAAGAGGAGAAGAGGGTAAAGAAAACTCTTGTTGGTAATGTCGTCATACATTATTAACGCTTGATCCGCCAATCTACCCGGTAGCGGTACCACCAACGACGATTTTCGCATCGCTTTTATAAAAGTGTCGCTAACTTTGAAGAAGGGCTCATCAAAAGATTATATTCAAATTCACATATACTTTCAGATCGTGTTGGGATAAGATTATGGATTTCTGGGCGATGGAGGAGAGAAGCCATGAATTTTTATCGGATTAATTTCATTCATTGTTATCTCTTTGTAAGTAAAGTTTTAAGAGACGAGGAAAATAAAGAAAAGGAGAATAGAAAATGCACCGTGTACCATATATCGCATTATATTTTGAATATTAGAGAAAAAAAAAAAATTTGCTTTCAAAGTTAATTTTTATAATAAATTAAAAAAGTTATCAACGAGATTTGCATGGAGTAGAGAGTACTCCGGATTTTCTTTTTTATACAGAATTTTTATACAGAGGGAATAATAGAAGTTGGATGGACGACGATAAGGGACGTAGTTTATGACTCGCTTTCGTTTCTCGTTGAAATCCAGAGAAATTGTCGTGTACGTCGACCATCTCCTTGATGTCTCTTGGTAACGAAAAGAACAAGAGAGAGAGAGAGAGAGAGAGAGAGAGAGAGAGAAAGTGGGAAGAAACCTGACAGCCGGCGCACTCACATTATTAGGAACATAAAAGCCAATGTCGTACGTTTCGAGACAAAACGACGGTGTGCTGCTTCGTCGTTCATACCTCCTTCATCTTTACCAACCCTCGCATTTTTTTTCTTTTCTCTCCCTTCTTACAAAACGTTGAAAAATTCTTCTCTCTTCTTACTATCTTTTCTTTTCTTTTCTTTTCTTTTTTTTTTCTCATTTATTGTCCATTGTCTCTTCTCGACAATTTATACTTACACCTCTATCTCTCAACTCGATTTAGTCATATATCTTCTATTTATTTATGTATATTCCTATGATACTTGATAGTTATATCATTTTAATTACTTTTTCTCATATCTCGTGTGTTATAGGTTTATTAAATAAATTTTATTTTCTAACTCTCTCTTTTGCATTTTCTTAGATATCCCGGGGGAAAATAAACATAGAAAGAGAGAGAGAGAGAGAGAGAGAGAGAGAGAGAGAGAGAGAGAGAGAGATAGAAGCTTTAAAGATCCTTGAAAATATTTTTACACCAAGTCGATCTAAAGATAGAAGAGAACTGCTGTGAACTGCGTGTGTGCCTCTCGTCGTCGTCGTCGTCGTCGTCGTCGTCATCGCGTTCGCGGGTTGCGGCCGTCGACGACAAGACACGTCGTGCCGTATGGGAATAAAAATGATGCACGCAAAGTAAAGGAAGAAACGAGAGACAAAGAACGAAAATCGCGACGACGCCTAAATACTTCATTCGAGAGAAAACGCGCAAAGTATTTCGACGCATATTATCTCACATATTTTTTTTCTTCTTTCTTTTCTTGGTTCGTTCTTTCTTTCTTTTCTTTATTTCTTTAGTCCCTTAATGTCAATAATAGAATAGCTCATTGCTTGGAATGTCGCCATGTAATATTAACGAATAGTACTCGAAAACATATGGTGATCTATGATTGACAAAAAATTGCTATCCAATTAAATAACATAATACGTTGAATTTAAATTTGGATTAGATTATCAGATTAGTTTTTGAAGTAATAATATCAGATAAATGATTACATCCGGTGTTGCTTCAAATTTTCTTCAAAAGTAATAACATGAATTTCGAATATAATGGAAGATTCGTTCGTGACGATCGCTGCGAGATATCGATGAGAGAGAGATTTCCAAGATTATTGAACATCATATTCCGCATACGTTTGCACGAACTGTTGCGTCGTAAAATCTAGAAATATCATCTTAAGTCTCCGAAATTCCAACGTTTCTCTCACTCTCCCCCCTCCCCTCTCTGTCACGTCGGGTAACACGTCTGGAAAGTATCTCGCAACGTTTCCTTTGGAGGAATAGCGAGCGAAACGTCGAAGCGCGTAAAAGAAGAGCCGTAAAGTGAAAACACGCGCGGAGATAGTAGAGAGAGAGAGAGAGAGAGAGAGAGAGAGAGAGAGAGAGAGAGAGAGAGAGAGAGAGAGAGAGAGAGAGAGAGACATACATACGCCATACGCGTATGCCATGCGTGCCGTCATGAGAGAGACCTCGAGAAAGAGACCGTGTGTACCGTGTCACGTCGCGAACAAGTCGGGGGCGGAGAAAGCGTTGTAAAAGAACGTGAAATACGACTGGTATTACTGGCCGTCGATACCAAGAGAGAAGCTTTTCTTTTATCGAGACACCTTTACATGTACTTTGTTCATCTTGTTGGTTGTACCGACGGATATACATTCAATATTGAAATCAAGGATTTGATCATTTTTGTTTTGCAATAATCAATTTATAAAAAAATCATTTTCATCATTAGCGCATACATAACATGCGCTCTTAGATCACGGTGACAGTGGAACAATTGATAGTACAATGAGCACGAATAACGTCAGTGTTATAATGTCTGTAATGTTGAATATTAGAGGACTAATAAGAGGGTATCATTAATGATGAAACTGGATCAATGAGGACGTAATTAATAAACGCATGAAACGAAGAAAGAGGAAAACTGATGTACCAACGGTAATGTATATACATTTTTTGCTATCGATAATGTAAATTAATATTAAAAATTTGTCAAAGAAAATGTTTATGGGTTATTTCTAAATGATAACATTAATGAATTATTTCTAAGTAACGCATAATAATCGAAATATTTATCCTTCCATAAGAAAATTGTAAAACGGTTTTATTTTTTTGTATGTATTACAGACAACTAAAATTAGTTATTCTATGTTATTTTTATGGATATAAGTTTAACGCGAATAAAATAATATTTGAGTACTATGGAACAAACAAAGTATGAATTTTTAGCATAATTTAATGATAAAAATGATTTACGAACTTGTTTTTTCACTTTTATTATTCACAAATCATTGAAAATATACTTTTTGAAATATTTGTACTCTTAAGATTAAAATTTGGTGATAAGAGTATATTTTCATACTTCCACATAATGCAATGTGTTAACAATGAATCGTGAACAGAAGTTTTATGCATTGAAAAGTAAAACACGTCACACATCAGCGGACGAAAAATAAAGAACGAGAGAGAGAGAGAGAGAGAGAGAGAGAGAGAAAGGGATCATCACGTGCTCCTCGTATATAAAAGAAAATATTTCTATCTTCGAGAAAAGATATCATAAATTTGCTTTATCGCAAGACGAATAGAAATATTATTCTTCTCGAAGAAGAACGTTCACAATGGTTCGTTGCATCGAAATTATTAATAATCAAATGGGTATAAGGCTATCAAAATTGTTTCCATTGCCGCCGATCATCATCGATTTACTGTTACGTATATACCAGTTTTACACGAATTGTACAATACTAATTCGATAAAATTTTCAGGCGAATAAGTTTTTTATCCTTTTACGGAAAGTAAACGACCGCGACAATCAAACTTCACTATGATCGTTGTTTCATTGTAAATTATTTATAACGTTGATAAAAAAATAAAACGAATCTACAAAAGAGAGAAGAGAGATACTACGAAATAATTTATGTATATATATATATGTTCATATACGTGTATATATGTACATACATACGCATAGATCGTGTAGACGCATAAATGAGAAGATTTACGTGATTGGTTAGAGCTCGAACATTAAGCGTAGGATCGATGCACCCGCGTTTACAATATTAACGGCACAAAGAGTTAGAGAGAGAGAGAGAGAGAGAGGTGAAATGAGAACGCACTGCGAATTATATATATACGTGGTGCGTTTGACAGGTCGTCCCATGCAGACAGAAATGGAAACAAAGTCCTCGTCGTTGTTGGTCTCGCCCTTCGACGACACAGCGTCTACCGTTGCTAATCGACGTGCCTAGAACGTGCTACAAGTTCTTCAACGATTTCTATCAGCTATACATTTCCACGAATCATCAATCGATTACACACACTAGAGTCAAGACATTCTTTTTACATACGAAGTGGTTTTAATAAACAGTAGTGTCGTGTCAATTGATTAATTAATTATTTGGAACATCAGTAAACACCTCGAGGTCAATTCACGTAAGTATTGGTATTCAGTACATAACAATGAGCAACGACCGGCGTTCAGCCTGAGTAATTGTCGGAAAGAAGAGGGGGAAAGGAAGAAAGGCATTTCAATAGGGGAAGATGTAAGAGACCTTATTTTGGATGTTGTATAATTTATTTATCGTCTCTATATATGTATATATAAATTTGTTCATTTTCTCTAAATTAATTTTGCCGAAAAAATAAAAACGAGAAGAAAAGAAAATACCACAAAAATTAAGAACTACTTACATCGTATTTAAATTTTGAATCGAGAAGAAATGTAATAGAAGGCAATTTCGTAATTCTCATAGATTTGATTTTCTTGTCAACTTTGGTTAAAGAGACAAAGAGATGACGGAGACTTTATACGACGTCATCGTAACCACAATTCAACCATGGTAAATTATCGCAAGAATGACAAAAATTTTTTTCTCCCGTTTGGTTATTACGCCCGAATAACGTTTATCGTTGAATCTTCGCTCGAGGAAGGAACAAACGAGCTGGCAGGCTAGCAATTCACTCTTGGTCTTGCTTTCGACCTGAATGACGTCATAGATGAGATAGCGATAGCTTATAATAACAACGACAATGGCACTTTATAGTTCGTATTTTCTCTCTTTCTCTTACATTTCTCAGTTTAGGTTGACTTATATCCTAAGACCTTTGCCAACGAGATTCTTCCTTCCATAAAAACTTTACGCTAATGAGAGTAGTTAACACGTGTTTCTTGATTACACATCACCCGTTAATGAACGAGAAAAGGTATTGTGTGTTGGACTCTGACTCGACAAGGAAGAACGTGTGCGTTAGGCACCTCGAACACTGCATCTTATTTACAATCGGGATTGCTCATATTTTCACCTACGACGAGGACGATCATTCAAGTCGCGAGCACCTAATTAACACGTTGCATTAAGAACTAAGAGAATGGACTCTTAATCATTTGCATATTTGAACCACCTCCCGCATATATTGTCTTCGTGCTCATAAAAATCGACTTTTAGCGGGATAAAACATTTGCTCCTTTTCTTGTCGATTCATCGATTTTGGAACGTGTCACCGGACGACAAGAAAACTGACAGACATAGGGTAAAATTGCGTTTTCCTGAGGCGTTCCATTATCAGAACAGCCACGAACCGGATCATAAATCGAAGGCCTACGTTCTAGGAGAACCGGTACTCATCAATCGTCATTGGTAGAGACTCGAGCTAAACTGGCTCTGCCCGAACGTCGTTCAATTAAACGTATAAAGAAAAAATGACAACGGGTTGCTTCGCCTACTACTCTAGAAAACGGAACGTTCACGATGAAAACGGTCGTAATATTCTTGGTAAACAAGAAACGGGTTATCGAACGAGAGATATCGAACGATACGCGACAATGTAGAAAACGGCAAGTTCGCGAGTACTTGCGCGGAATTCACGGAGGCCTTTTCCTTTTCCCAGATCACGTTCAAAAAAGTCCGAAACGTGTCGACTATTATTAGATCGCCAACGTACGGTCGACGACTATCTTTTCTCCGTTATAGAATTCTCTATCTAACGAGACACTATATTTAATTTAGATATATAATTTACAAACATGCGGAGGCATATAAATTACGATTTAAATACGGGGCATAGCTCGTTGAATCAACGAGCTGGATTAACAACAAATCAATACCCCAGACAAACCAATTAATATCACAACACCGCTATAATATAATCATTTATTTACGTATTTTTCATTTTGATTATAATAATTTATTTCCTATTGCACGACCTATTTATAATGTCTCACAAGGCTATTTTTTATCGGATTTATCAACACAAATGACTTAAAGGATCGCGTACCTTGACACTTGAGGAAACATATATAAAAATAAATATAATAATAATAGTAATAAGCAATATCAAAACTTAATTAATTGCGATAAGATAATTACGCAAGCGCATTTAATCACACGACATGTTATATTCAATACAGAAGATAATTATTATTAATTAATAGAATCCATGGAATTTGTATCGTAGTTGAAGGCTTTCTACTCGTACCTAACTACCAAACGATCGGCCGATAGAGCAGATTTATCTTCTCGAACATCGAAGAAAATCACACGTAATAATCACCAGCAATCAGTCCGTTAATTTCTACAGACTGATCGATGAATTACTCTGGTCGATAATCTCGAGAAAACTTTAATGATTTCTCACTCTGGTTCTCTCTCTTTCGCGCGCGCTTGCGCGTGATTTCATAGGCAGCTATAACACCGTTTCCTCACGGCAACATATAATACAGACTAATTTGTTTGTGTGCGTGCAAAGGTCTAAAATCTTTCGTACAGCAATCAGAGTTAAAGCGGCATCGTTAATTGCAGTTTACAGCTTCCAATGAGTGTTCATAGATTTATCATACGATTATTGCACTAGGAGAAATAGTTCATCCAAGACAAAGTAGTCTATAAGTTGATGGGTTAGGAAAATATTTAAAGTATAAAAATATAAATTTCCTAATACTAATGGAGAAAATAGATGACAAAATAAAAGAGTAAGAAAGCGAGAGAGAGAGAGAGAGAGAGAGAGAGAAGATAAAAGATAGCGATCTTGACGTTAAGATTTGTGATATGCGAGAGGGGTAGGGAACTCGAGAAACACAAATAAATATCTGTTTTGTAATAGATCTAGTCTTAGTCACTGATGCTATACAGATGCGGATGATATTGCCTGTTTTCGTTGCCTATGCGACAGTCCTTTCGATCTCGCAGGTGGTATGAGAAACAAAATTGAAATCTTGGTTTATCGTTTCCGCCATCTGCTTTTCTCTCTCGAAAAGGTTTTTCCTACGACTTCCTCTTTCTCCAAACTTTACCACAAAGTAACGCGCATGCGAATCGTTACACGAGATAACCTCCGCGTAAGCCACCTTATAAATTTCACAATGACATCCGACATTTTGCACGAAATGCAATCGACTTACGCGCTATTCTCGCGCTTAAAGCGAAACATTAATTCGTAAAATTAATTCGTTAAGAGCTTTAACTATAAATCGATTTTTAGATAATGTGAACGTTCTTAAAATTGGCCGAATTTCGAGCAAAATAATAAAATTTTTGGAATGAACAAAATATCGCCAAAACAGTATAGTACAAATTTAATTAGTTTTCATGTATCAATATTCTCTCTCTCTCTCTCTCTCTCTCTCTCTCTCTCTCCCCTCCCTCCTCTCTCTCACACTCGTAAGATAACTTTAGTTCTCTTATATCTATATATTTTTCTGTCTCGTAAGATAACTTTTGTTTTCTCATATCTATATATTTTCCCTTAGTCAAGGATACGTCGTAGTTGTTCTTGTCTTTGTTATCGTAAAAACTAGTCTTCAATAATTTTACGGACTTCCGCGGACTTTAATTATGTAACCTGTCGGCCATTACGACGACGCAGAATCATAAAATCGTTACGGGTGATCGTCGTTAGCCCTACGAATTAGCTTGCTGACGTTTATGAACCATCGATCTCAGAAATCTCAGGACTAACTTCAACGCACGTGCGAGAGAGAGAGAGAGAGAGAAAGGGGGAAGTCTCTCCTCTTCGTCTTTTGCTTCGCTCGTTCGTTTCTACACACAGTGGGAATAAAACATAACTGCTTGTGCAACGATGCGATCGAATCGCTCTTGCACTATGATAGGTCCTCGTATTTGTTTCGAACGTATAAAAAGATATGTTCCTAAATTGTTTTCAAAGAGATCGCTGTACATTCTACAAAGAATCGAGAATATGAAGTCTATTCGGGTAAAAAAAAGAAACTGTGATAATTTCCAGTACGTTGAAAGAAATGATATATTTTAAAAAAACGAAATTAATTTAATGCCCTATATATAACGATACTACACATTCTCATTGTAATCTTGATCGACGCGTAATGGACTTGAAATACCGGTAGATACCTATTTTGCTTGCTAATTGTTAACAATCACGATGAATTGTACATTGGTCGAAGGCGAGAAAGAGAAAGAGAGAAAGAGAGAGAGAGAGAGAGAATATAGTAGACTGACGGGGTTAGTTCGTAGTGGCACTCCCTGTCTGCCGACCCACGCCACCTATCCTGCGGCCTGTCACACGATATTATTATGTGCACATGCCCATGTATCACCGGGCTACCTGACAGATCGGGCTCTGTATATCTCTACAATACCATGTCAGTAAAACTAGGTGTGCTCTCGCTCTCTCTCTCTCTCTCTCTCTCTCTCTCTCTCTCTCTCTCTCTCGCTCTCTCTCTCTCACACACATATGTATACGTGTGCATCAGACCTCGACGTGTACGATAAAATGAACGAGCTTGTCTTGTCCTCTTTCGCTCGTGCCACCTCCTTCCTCCTTCCAAAAGCATCGTCTCCTTCGGAACAACTTTTAAGGTCACAGACCTCCGATATGCCTGCCTCATCTCGCGTATTGAACGAAACGGGGGCGAGACCTCGGCTCTTCAAGAGAAAATCTTTCTTCTATCCACCTCTCCCTCTCCCAATCTCTCTCCCTCTCAATCTCCCCCTCTCTCCCTGCCTCTATTCAGCTGTTCGATTATACGTTTCGATCTCTCTCAATATACCTTCTCGAATTACATCCAGGTAAGTTCCATATCTACGAGATAGATAATACTCGAAGTGATGCTGCATACCGATCGGTAACGATAATCTTCCACCATGTTCATACAATATGAAAAAAAAAAAAAAGAATATATTATTCCACTCGAACTTTCAATAGCAAAAAAATGTTGACAGCTACTGGAAAATTTTGACTGTATTACGAAAATTCAAATGTCATCAATACTTTGATTGATATATTCACCAGTTTATTTGTATTACAATAAAATAATACCAAAAGGTAAAGCGAAGTGGAGAAAAAGAGTGGAAAGATATCCGTTTCTCACGCGATGGCTCGCTCGGTCAGTCGATCAAGTCACGAGGTAGAGTTTATGCCCTAATACCTTCTCTTGTGCTGCAAGTGCGTGCGACTCTGCGTTCTCTTTTTCTCTTTCTGTTTCCTTCCCGACCCTCGTCGAAGGATGTGACGTAATGATAATTTCATAAATCCAGTATGAGTATGGGAACACGAATACGTCTAAATATTTGGATCACAAGATAAACCGATAATTTCTTCGCTCGTGTTCTTTCCAAAATGGCGACTCTCATAAATCAATGTTCGATTAGAAAG
Source organism: Dolichovespula media (assembly GCA_911387685.1). NCBI lineage: Eukaryota > Metazoa > Arthropoda > Insecta > Hymenoptera > Vespidae > Dolichovespula > Dolichovespula media. The sequence continues at coordinate 1,246,424 of OU426856.1, read as the reverse complement.
ATAGTTGACAAACCGACAGTCGAAATTACGTGGATAATTTCGCCCTTGACCGGGAAGCAGCAGCAAGCTTTCCTTCAATAAATTTTCTCTTTTCGTCTCTTTTCATCAAATGACGAAACTCCATTATAGAATTGTTCTCGTTTGAATGGTCGGAGAAAAATTTATTTATTTATTTTCAATTCACGCGTTCAAAGACAAATGTATTTTGACTGATTTTTCATTCGCACCAATTAGATTGTTTCATAATAATAACAATGAAATATTGAATTGAATTATAACATTGAATTGCACAATAATACTATTCATATATCTAATAGTATTGAATCGCATGCAAAATATAACATATGACGTATTTATTTAATTGTCTCAAGCGATATGATTTTCATGCCATAAAGGTCGATTCAAACGTTTCAGTTTAATATCCGTTACGATTGTTCCAGCCACAGTGATTTTAATATTAACGTATATAATTTGAATGTACACATTCATACATTTCCGTTCAGTCTCAGTGCAATTATTGATTAGTCATATTTTCTTTGTATTCGAGATAGTCCGAGATCGTCGTCAAAGATTTTTTCTGACGTAATTCTAATAATGTCATTTGTATAATACGAACAAAGGAGATTTTCGAAGATTCTTCATCTTTAACGCTCTTGAAGAATATAAGACCTTTAGGACATATCAATTTCGTACCGTTATCAGCTTCACGCACACAAATATTATCTTTCGTTTAAAAATGATATTTCAGCTGTCATTTTTATAAAAATTTGTTGTGATAAGATCACTCCTAGCATTTTTGGTGATATGTATCTTTGATATAAAAAATTCTCTCTTTAAATTTATGCACGTTGAATCAGCACAGATTCCGCATATAGTATAAATTTTGTGACAATTTTACGAGTTTATGTGAATGGGCTTTTGCATTTTCGGTAATAAAAAAGAAAATATTACGAAAATGTATTTTTATTTCCTGACATATTTAAAATAATACAAAAATCGTTACGACTAACTGCTCACAGAAAAATCTTATTAAATAACACCTGGAATTTTTTAATGAAACATAATTTTTGCGCACGCGAAATTGACAATGAAAAATCGATTTTTCGCCAAGATGTAAAAAAAACGGGACAAATATAATATAACGCAACCTAATAATACAAAAAACGTTAAGATCGAGATACAGGATCTCTCTCTTTCTCTTTTTTCTACCTTACTAGAGACAATAGACGGGGAGTTATCAGAATTCTATCAGCCATTTCAACAAAATCTTCGTTGACAACGATCTTGGACACAGAAAAAATATGACGGATAAGTCAACTGAACTGAAACTGAAAAGAAATATGTTAAGGTGTACATTTAAATTAACTATCTTTAATTTGCAATTTTTATTTATGAATAAATGAAATGTTCAAGCAGTCATCCTCACCTTATACGCTCTCGATGTTCATATTGTAGGATTTTTACAATCTGACTTATAATAAATTGAACTGATATGCGTGAATATAAATAACTAAAACTGAATTCTAACTAAATAAACGGAACAAAGACGATATGAAAACTGAATTAAGACTGAAGTGAAACGTATGAATCTATCTTCAAAATAAAAAATAAACAGAAAACACGATGCCGATATATCACCGCAGTTATAACGGACAGTTAATGCTATAGTTTGATGTTCCTGGAATTTAACGTTCAAATATAAAAGATCGATCGTACCTTCCTATATTATCCATCGATACTTTTCGTAGAAAACAAAAAAAAAAAAAAAAAACAGAAACAAAAAATAAAAAAATATATCGAATAAATTTCGAATATTTCGATTTTTTCAAATTAGTAAGCAAACCACTCTATCGCATACAATTGCAAGTGAAATTAAGTAACAGCGTGAAGAGAACTGACGTCTCTACGTCAAGCTTACTATAATATCCAGCTTACAAGAAAGAAAAATAAACAGAAGAAGACGTAGCACTCGTTAAGAAGAGAGAGAGGTCAAGAGATACATCCTCCAAGGAGGATGCCTTCTTCCTGGCAAGCTCACAAAGGCTAGCCTGATTGGCCGTGGATGATTTAGTGCTGCGTTGGCGCTCATTCGTGCGACACCACCAAGCACGATATCCGTGAAAGATTCACATTAATACGAGCCATCGCACGACGAGCGAGAAGCGAGATGTCGTCTCTTCTCTTTCATACCTACCCCCCCTCTCTCTGTCTCTCTCTTCCTCCTCTATTGACGCTCTATTAGAACAAACTAAAAGAAAGGATAAAACAGCGAAAAAGAAATGACTCGCTTCGCGATAGCTAACATTAATGCTAATACACACACACACACATACAATTTCTTCTATTAACGAAGAATGACTTTTGAATTGAAAGATAAAACCGAATATCAATTCTAATGATTTTTTTTTTTTTTCTTTGATACAACGTTGAAAGATATAAAAATTCTCTTCCGCCAGCCTATTTTACCAACTCTTTTAAGCTCCTCTCGGCAGAAGGGATATTTCCAGTCGAATACCGATTTGATATTATACTTTCGGTCGCATCTTCTTAACGCAAGAGCTCCTTTTGATCGCGTTTAACCGCCATAGAGTTAGACGAAATCGAGTTATGAAAGCACGACTAACTCTGAGTATCTCGGAGACATTCGTTGTTGTCACACGGAGAATATCCGGTTTTATAAAATACACCATTTCTCATGAATTCCCCCCATACTTACAACTAGTTTCTCTTCTTTCCACGATTTTCTCGGTAGAAAAGAAGCTTTCTCTGTTTTAGCCATTTATCGGAACTCTTGAAAAAAGGAAAGAAGAAAAAAAAAATATAAAAATAAATATCAACGAAAAGTTAACAAACAGAATACGGTTTATCATTCGATAATAAACAAGTAATAAGAATTAATAGACGTTACATATTGTGTGCATTAGGAAAAATGTAAACATTACGTTTTCCAGCTGGATAATCAAATCAAAGGTGTAAAGACAAATATCCTGACACCTCGGAAGAATCGAGCATGAAATTTACGGGAGAAAAGATCTCTGTAAGAACGGGCTCTTTGAAGAAAGTACCGTTTGTATTAGGCAAACTTCGAAGTAGTGTATTGTGTGTGTGTGTGTGTGTGTGTGTGTGTGTGTTGTTCGTGGCGTGGATAAAAGGAAGTTTGGTGGTCGAGTGTGTAAGAGAGAAGACAATTTTTCAGATTTCTCAAGCTATTTTCCCTTCCTTCTTCGGTCGTAGCAAAGAACCAACGCACACCAAGAAGGAACCTCAAAGATCGTAATGAAAATAGTCCTGCCTAATTCGGCGCGACCTCTAACCGCAAGGTCCGACTTTTCTTATCTAAAAATGGCCTCAGTTCACCGGACCACCCTCTCATTATGGCACCGTAATAACCGCTCCCGCTATATCCTTTTATTCTTCTTCTTCTCCTCCTCATCCTCATCCTCGTCCTCTGTTCTCTTCTTCTTTCCCCCTCCTTCTTCGGCCCGTAGCTTTGTACAACCACGCAGCGTCACGATTCTTATACGCCAACTATCGCTCGAATCTCCTATTGTTCGATGGAATTCTTTCCTTCGAAGTAATATCCGAAGAACGGAACGGACAAAATTCTCACGCATCTTCGGAAGTTCTTTATTTTTTTTTTTTTTCGACATAAAAGAATGTTACTCCACGTGGTAATAGAGAATGGTTTCGACTTTTTCGACAATTTCTTAGCGAGTCCAATCTCCTTTACCTGTCCCAAGCCCTTTCTCATTTTTGTAACCCTCTGCTATTCTCCGAACCAAAATACGTAAGAGAGTCTCTTAGAACTATCACGCGACTCCTACTAAACTCCCGTATCATTAAACGCACAAGTTACACGGAGCGGAAACAATGGACATATTCCAGCCAATTTTCGAGAAAGACCTGGGCACATATCACATGGAGCAACCAACATAGAAAGATCCTCGGCTAATCCTGCCTTGGCTCTCTAATTTTCTCTGGCGATCGTTAACGTCAAAAAAGGGGGGGGGGGATCTTTTACTCGGTGTCTCTCTTCTTTCTTATGGTCAGGAAGAACCATTGAAAGCACAGTCTATTTCGGCATGTGTCCCCCATCTCAACAATTTCGGCTGACAGTGAACGACTACGATAGAGCCTAATTCCAGGCTCTTATCAGCCCGGCACCTTCGATCTTCGAGAGAGAAATACAGAAAGACCATGAGAGACTTTGTCTGGTGTGTTACTTCTTGAAAAAGAAAGAACGAGATGGAGATAGCAGGGATTATCCCTTTCGTCTCTCTCGCCAGTTAACATCGTCGGACTACGAAACGTCGGGAATCAGCGTTTCGAGCTTGATTTTCTCGTTACAAGGTGTTAGTTATCCAGTAAAGAGAAGAGCCGGGCCAAGGGGAGCGTCTAGAATAGGATAGGAGAGACTGGTAAGGACGTGCCAAGGGACAAAGAAGCTGAAGAGGGTTAAATGAAAAAGGAGCATGAGTACGAGAAAGAGGAAGACAGAGATAGGCATTCGAAGGAGGGAAACGAATCGTGTAATCCTGCCGCTACCAGTAATTAGCGACATTTGCATATCTCGCACTCTAAGAGTGTCTCCTTTCTCCCTTCTTGTCTCTCCATCCCTTCTTGTCCTTCCACCTTGGGACGGAGGAAGCGATTTACATGCGAATACTCTCGTATACCTCCAAGCCTGCAGAAATGACGATTGTCTCGTAAATAAAAAAAACGTTTATGACGTCTCGCTATGCACCATGAAACGATTCAGTTTTGAAAGGTGTTCTTCGAAACGGTAGAAAATGCAAATTAAGGGTGAAACATTTATATGAGAACGTACAACTTGGTATGTTGTTTTGTCGACGTTTAATGAAGCAAACATAATGATAATAAAAAATATCTCTTTAAATTGATTATGTTTTCATTTGAGTATTCTCAAATATTCTCATATTTATGATAACCTTTTTACTCCTATTATAACAACCATTTTATCGTTTTCAAACTACTTTATACTTAATTGAATCAAATATAAAAAAAAGAATTGGAAAAAGGCTTTTGGAAAATATCTAGAACTGATATAAACTAAAGTGTGTGTAACATAAATAGAAATAGTATTCAGCTTGGTCGGTATAAAATATAATTATTAAGCCTTTTCATTCGACAACTATTCCGCTAGGAGAACTAGGAACTCGAAACAATTTTGAAAATATTAGCCAAATTTTTTACAGCTACTTTAAAATGATTTTATATACGAACAAAAATGATATATTTGAATATTTTATATATTTTAACATCTTAAAAAACAATATCTGTTAACTGTTATGCTCTGTATTTGTCCTTTGTGTGATAATTTGTAAAGCAATCGTCAGATACATTTGTTGCATATATAAATATTTCTCTACAGTCCGCACTTTCAAGTGAATCAATTGAAAAGAAATTTATTTTCAAAGAAATGTTTTCCTCTTAAAGAGTTTTGTTTTGCCAAGCAAACGATCACTGTATATACGACTTTTTATGAATTGTCGTAAAGATAGTTTTGAAGTCTAGTTTTGTACTCTAAAGCAAGGGTGTGCAACTTTTTTATCCTCCGCGAGTGACACGAACCCCACCATCAATCAATCCGATTCCATACTTCTTAAAAGTTTACTAGTCGGCACTCCATGTTTAAAAACAAACTCTGTTCAGCTCATGAGATAGGGGGCGATGTCAAATAGTGGGAATTGTCTTCTCTCACTTTCCAAAAATAGACTAGTAAGGGAGCAAGGGCCGTCAGTTGCTCTAAAGTCGCGTACTGACAATTTTCGAAGCAAATTTTTAACATAATATTGTTATTGGGTTGCTTAAAAATACGTTCATTGTATATTATATTGTCGATAATGAACGGAACGTCGTTTGATTGTGGATCAGATCATTTGCATATTTATCTTAGGCTCGCACAATACGATATCAGGTTAACTGCCGAAACCTAAACGGTCTCATAATGCTTTCTTTGTTAAGAATTTATACCCTATACAAAACAAGTCTCGATTGACACAGGCCTATTCTTTGTAAATCCATGCGTGCAACAAACGCACATTCACACGGCATTATAGATAAATTCTTTGTAAAATATACTTATGGCTAATGTGTTTTTATTAAACGGTATTCCCACTCTGAAACATTAGTTTTAAATATATTGTTTCGTAAATTAAAAATTTTTAATAAATTGCTTCGTTTAATATTGTATAATTCGTTTTTTTTTTATAAAATTTAAAGTAAAAGGAATTTTTATTCATAAATAAAAGTATTTATTTGTCAACCTGAAATAGTATTTGATAAAATAATATCTTTTTCTAACAAGATATTATTAATATGAGTGTTAATTGTTGCAAGAGAACACATTTTCTTTAATTGCGGCAAAACAAACGCTAATACGGTAATTGACAAACGTAAATAACGGTAATACAAACCATATGTATATTCAAACTTGTTGGCTCACACTGATGATTTTTCAGTTGCTTTCATCTATTGGTAGAATAGTAAGAATATAAGCAACAGGCTTTTTAGAATACAAATCAAATAACATAAAACAAATACGACTTCTATGAAGCCATTCCGTACTGGGAGCTGTACACCAACTATTTAATCATCCAGTACATACATAAAAGAAATAGAAAAACAATTTTATATGATGAAACTATTTAATCGTCCATTATAAAATTTACCAATACGCGGCTGGTCCAAGAGTTAATCATAAGGGCGTCGAACATATTCTCAGCGAAACTTATAATTATTGATATTAATATCTACGAAATTTAGCTTAAGGCTGATTGGATAGGATCGGCTTCGGAACGAAATCCGATCAACACTCGGAACTTAGATCTTGTGGATTCGGAACATATGCTCGTTAGATGCTCAACACGCGTCTGCGGAGTGAGGTGGACCTAATGAACATTTGGGCCAAGGATTAGGTAGAACCAAATCACCACTTTGGAAAAGCCCCGAGTAAGCTGCGCTCAGCACGCATAGCCTGAAGGATATGGTTTCAATCAGGACTAGAAGTAGGAGGTGCTGATCGAGTTTGGTTCATAGTTTGTATACACGATCGACCCTAGTTATAGATACTGTGTGGACAGGGAAGAGGTATTATCGTCTTCTTAGCAATTTCACAGAACTATTCATTGAATGACATAATCGTTAACGTGAACATTTTGTTTTGGCTACTTATACCTCCGGTCTCGGCGGTAATGTGATGCTCGCAATACGTTACACACTGTAGATAAACATTAGATGGTAAAGTTGGCATTCACAGACCTGAAACGGTTCATTTCCTTCGTTAACTTGTATTTAAAGAACCGAAGTTCAACCCGTTGACTCTGGCGCTGTAATTTGTGTTTTACTTCATCGGGGACTTCCATTAATGACACTTTTATACACCGGACGACTTCGTGTTAGGAATTGGAAAATTACTTGAACCATTTAAGATTACAATTAAAAGCAATAGTCCGATACAGGAAAACTTTTTTTTTTTTATTTTACCAGTAAAAATGATATTTAAAACTACGAGAATATTGGTATGCACCACCAATGGTACATAACGTCCAATGATCTTTCTCCGTTTGTATCATCGGTACAATACTGGCGTCAACGGGTTAATAAATAAATATTAAGCACATGCCTTTCATGTCACGCAATTCTAGTTGCATGATCATAGTATTTTCTTCCATTACTCTTTCCAAAAAGACGTTTGATTCAGACAAATAATCGAAATTCTTGAAAAGATAAAAATCTCAACGTCTATTGCGATTCTATTATAAATTTGTCAAATTTCTCGATTTCATGACGATGATCACAAGACGACCAGAAAGGTTGACCCAAAAACTTGAAATGTTTCAGTTCATCAATCCGATTCCCATCGTGTTGAAAAATAAAAATTCATTGATTTTTCTTAGACAAAAAAAAAAACTCTTACGCAAGATGTACTCTCTCTTCCCCCTCTCGCTCTCACACGCACACACACTCCTGGTATCAAGCACTTTCTCTAGATCGTTTTGCATAATCGCGAGATAATTTGCACGCTTTATCATCCGTTCCTACCTCCTAATGTCTGAGAAAGTTTTGATACGTCTGGAACGCAAAGAGGGTGGCGACAATACCACCTTAATGACGCCATGAAAGAACTATGATTAAGAGCAGTAAACCGCTTTGCAAATTGCCGAATGTTCTCGTGAATAGTATATATCAAGGGGATAGAAGAACCTACGTATTGATTGCGAGTGAGTTCATTTTAGGTGACGAAAATGATAAAGAAAGACGGTAAAACACTTATTATTATTTTCCTGACATTTTGTCAGTAACATATTCGTTTTTTCTTTACGAGAAAATATTATGGATCGAAAGGAAATTCGGAAGGCTTCAAAGTCTGATCTACAGGGATGAATAGACCAACTATAGAAACGACGTTTGCGGTACTTCGCTTTATTGCTAATAGGATGTTGCCCGGTTAATTCCCAGCAGAGCGAATGGCTGACTCAGGCCGCGCGGGAAGTGCGTAAAGTTTGGAAGGGTGGATAGGTGGAAAGGAGAACAGATAGAGGGGAGACACTAAAATTTTACTGCCGAAGGCGGCTCGATGAATTTGCATGGAAATGCGCAAAGCGAGAGACAGAGAGAACCACCGAACAGGGACTTGGTGAGAAATATAACTCGGTTACGTCTAATGAGTACTGGAGAGAGAGAGAGAGAGAGAGAGAGAGAGAGAGAGAGAGAGAGAGAGAGAGAGAGAGAGAGAGAGAGAGAGACTTTTGACATGGAGAAAAGGGCGAACGACGGCAGAGTTTCCTTCGAATTGTCTCACGAATATCACAAATTCCCTTTTCCCATCCAAACAAACTGAAAGTTGTGTTATTTCGGGACAGTTTAGGTAATCGTAAAAAGTAAAAATCAGTGAACTACAGGCTGACGATCTATTACGCCCGTTACAATCCAATAATTCTTCCCCAACTTTAATTCTTTATTTTATACTCATTCGTTTCGTTTTTTTAATCTCTTTTATTTATTCTTACTTTTCTTCATCGAATCCTTAATCCTATCAATTGCCCATAATAAAACAGTTCGAAATTAATCTCATAAATCAAAAAATTGCCTCTTAACATTTTTCCCCCCTGGAATTTATCCGTATTTCTAACAGGTCTACCAGAAACTATATATAACAGTGAAAAAACTTCGACGATCAATAAGAAACATTCAAGCACCTATATACGTTGAAACTACAATAAATTTCTCTTTGCCATTTGAAGTCTTAAGTATTTCCCAATCTCTATTTAACTATATAATGACAAGCGTACATCACGTAATAGATCAATATTGAAGTATTCATAAAGTACGTGGAAAGAGAAGTGCGATAGTAATAGAATACCGAATTAACATAAAGATCTTTGAACAAAGAGTACATGACTTTAGCGATTTATCTTTGAATTTTTTTCGAAGGTATCGTTAAAGAAGAGATTAAAAGACGGATAGAGATAAATGGAAGAGAGAGGAAGAGAGAGAGAGAGAGAGAGAGAGAGAGAGAGAGAGAGAGAGAGAGAAAGAGAAAGTGGGAGAAGGGAGAAATGGGGGGAAGAGGGGGAGAGAGACAGAAAGACACAATTTTTCCTCAAGTATGGCTTACAGAAAGATATACGAAGCGGCAGGAAAATTCGTTTAAATGATGAAATTACCGAATTCGTGTATAAGCTCGGCCGTAAGCTTCTTACAGGAGTTAACTAACCTCATAAAATTAGCAGGTAGGTGTAAACTTCCTTCTCTTCCTGCCCAGTAACAACATAGCAGCCCTCAAAACTCAGCACAGCCCCTTTCTTGCCTTTCGTCTCTTCTCTTTCTTTACCTTCCTCTTCTTCCTTCCTTCCTTCCTTCTCTTCTCATTTCACGTCAGTTTCCGTCGCCTCGTAAAACCAAGTCAAGACAATGCAAACGTTGCTGACTATCCAAGATGAGAGAGAAAAAGAGAGAGAGAGAGAGAGAGAGAGAGAGAGAAAGAAAAAGAGAAAGAGAGAGAGAGACAGACAGACAGATAAACAGACAGACAGACAGACAGACAGACAGAGAGAGAGAGAGATGGAGGGAGGGAGTTCTACCCCTTTCGTAACACATTCACGAACTCTCATATAATCTTTACTGCGGGTTGCTTTCCTTCTGGAAGCTTGCGAAGAAGACAAAACGAGTAGAAGAGACAGATAGAACTTCTATCTCGAAAATTTAACTCTTGCAAGATAACAACGGTTTAATGCATTTATTCTGGATAATAATAATGAGTACGATGAAATTACCGGCCAATTATTCGACTAACGTTACGAAAATGTAATACAAATTAATTACTATTCATCGTAATATGTATCACATCAGGACTGACCTTTTCTTTTTAAAAGGTTTCTTTTTTGTTTTTGTATATTTAGTCAATTGTTTTTAAAGAGCTGTAGACGAGTCGTACAAGAATGAAGAAAAAACCTTTTTTCTCAGTCTCTTTTCCTTCCTCACACCTTAAAACCAATAATTGATCCAGTTCGTTCATCGTACTAAATCATCATTTCTAAGCACCGAAGCTGTTTCGTATAAGTTAAATAAATTACATAGTTGAACGCAAAGCAAATCTTACGAATAAAAAAGGGGTGTGGTCAAAGACGACGAGAGAGAGAGAGAGAGAGAGAGAGAGAGAGAGAGAGAGAGAGAGAGAGAGAGAGAGAGAGTAAAAAAAGTAAGGAAAAAAAGGGAAAGAGAAAGAGATGGAAGAAAGGGAAACTTCATCTCGGCAATTGTTTGTTCTAAATATGCATGGGACGCGACTAAAAGACCTATACATACTCTACGTGATCCTCCGCTTTCCCTGGAAATTGAGTCACGTATTTCGATGAGTACCTGAAACAGCCAGAAATTTCCTATGGCTCTCTCTCTCTCTCTCTCTCTCTCTCTTTCTCTCTTTCTCTCTCTCCCTACCATTCTTTTATCTCGATGGAGGATTTACGGATACAACGACAAAGGAAATCTGTCATTCTATGAGATCCGACGTTGTAGGATCGTAGTAGTCTAGTGCTAAATAAATATCAATCAACTGGAGCAAACTTTCCTGAAAGGGATTCGTGATACCCCTACTATCCCAATATCTTCTTGATGTACCACGATACGAAGCGTTGATAATTATTAATCTTGAATAAACAAAGAAAAAGATTTGTGCTATATTTATTTTAGTGATATAGTTGTGCTATTTTCATCGTTCTCCTAATTTATTACGATTTAAATGGATAGCACGATTAAAAAAAAAAAAAAAAGAAAGAAAGAAACGAAACGAAACGAAACGAAAAAAAAAGATTTACCAAGGTGCGGGTAATGAAATTAATTGGCGAGATGCCGGAGAAGGTGGCACGGCGTTCTTTAAATGGATACCTATCTGCATTTTAAATTCTGCGCGCGAACTGAGAGAGAAAGGAACACCATAGCGAATGCGAAAACGATGCGAAGGGCTCCGGGCAAAGTATTCCCTTCGAGAACCCCTTTTCTCACGCTAAAACATTTATTTATTTCGTACTTAACAAAATTCTGCTCCAAAGAAAAGTTGCATTAATAATTGTAGAAATAAATATTCAAAAGAATTCGTACGTCGAGAAGTTAAGTAGCATAGATCAATTTAACAAGAGGAAAGATCTTCGTATTTATGTATAAAAAAAGAAATCTTAATTCCTTCGTTGTTCGTCGAAGTATTGCATAGATTTAAAAAAAAAAAAGAATTTGAAAAAAACTATGCATCGTCCTTAAGATTCACAAAAATTAACTGTCAAAACAAGAGTCTTGCTTTTAGCCACGCCTTGCCATTGTTAACACAATGTCATGCTGGATAATGCACAATGCGCACCTTTCAACTGACGCATTAATGAAACGCCGCACAATGGTATTCGCGCGTTCGTGAACGTACGCGTGTACCAAGAAGAATTCACGTTCGTACGTATGTATGGAACGAAAGGAACGACGACGTGCCATTTGCTTGTTTTATTTTTGCGACCATTAAGAACTTTCTTGCTCTTTGCCTACTACATTCTTCGCCCTCGAGGAACGGAGAACTTATGTCTTCCGAATACGAAGAGAAAGACTTTCTTTTTCCTGAACGAGATCAAATTCTTTCGAAATTTTTCATCTTTCTTTATTTTTCTTTCTTTTTCCTTTTTTTTTTTTTTTTCTTCGAGGACCTGAAATTCAGAAGATTCGCTATTCTCATCCAACTATTATTGTCCATTGTCTTCCTTGAAACATTTCTTTTTAAATTTCGTAATTTTCAAGATGTAAAAAGGCGCAATAACGACGGCAATGACAATGAAGTAATTAAAACCCAAAGAAAACAAGGTAGAAAGAAAAAAAAAAAAAAAGAAAAAACAGCCTAGAACGACGATACACCATAAAAGAATCTTATTAAATGCAGATCGTAAAGTACAAGAAGAAGATGATAGATTAACGCAACTGCAATAAAAGGATTTTGGTCTTGAAAGAAATCGATTCGTGATACAATTTCTGTTATTCCTACTTTTTTTTTTTTTTTTTTTTTTTTCAAACGATTCACGTTTAATGAACGTACATTAATTCAAGAGAACCACTTTGCAAGGGAGTGACAATCCAAATGGTCTTCGAAAAATCACCCAAAATGATAGTCAATCCCCGGCATTAAGGCGAGTCCGGTTTCAACGTCTACTCATTTTCCGTTTCAATTTGAGAAACAAAACTGATATTCAATTTCCTCACAGCAGTAGTTGCGAGAGAGCGGTCGGTCGATGCACCGAGGACTTTGACGAACGTTTCCGTGATACAACGAGGAGCCAAACAGTACTATTTCTCTCTCTCTCTCTCTCTCTCTCTCTCTCTCTCTCTCTCCCCGCCTTGCTGGTGGGTGTCAAGGGAAATCCGGAAGAGAAAGAGAGAAGGGAGAGAGTCGACGAACGATGTGACAGTATCTCGCGGCGCCGACGCCGGCCGTCGTAGTCCCTTAGAGCCAAGCCAAACTGTCGAGTTGCTTATTGTATATGGAACGAGCCGATAGAAACGTTGCCACGAAACTTCCTGACAGCGATAACGCGCCTACGCCGTCTCTCTCTCTCTCTCTCTCTCTCTCTCTCTCTCTTGCTTTCTCAAATGTACACATTTCGTTCGCTAGACGAGACAGTCTATAAGCGAGTCCTTCCGTTTCCTCTTGTCGAAGAGAAACGGAACTAAACAACAAGAGTGGATAGCGTGAAATTTTGTCAAAGAAGTCTATAATAAATGTTACGTTCGGTATTAACCGTATAACAATAAATACATTTAGTAATTAATTTAAATCACTACAGTAATAAATTGCTTGATCAAAAAGGTCGTTAGAGAAGGAATAAAAGTGTAAGATTATATCCCTAAAAGAAACAACAACGTCGGTGCACAAGATCCGATCGATGATAGGAGACTGTATTGTCGGAAATGATTATTTGGAAGGACACGATAATCACCGGTGAGAACGTCTCGAGCAAAAACAAAAGGCTTTTCTGGCTGGCCCTTCCTCGAGGGCCAGCTCGAATCGGGCTGAGCCAAATCGAGCCAAGTCGGACCGGAGAGCAATAAAAGAGTAATAGAGAGGAAAAGAGAAAGAGAGGAGATATGCCAAAATGCAAGCGGACGCGTATTTCCTGTCACGCTCACGGCGAAATGTCTCGACGACGGACAGCGGAAGAACCGCAGAAAAGCCCGCGCGTCACGGTTGTTTCGTGTCGCAGAACAATGCGGTCTGGAACGCAGACACCGTGACGCCAAAAACGCATTGCGTTTCGCGGTCCTTTTCCTCCCACCGTCTCTTATATTCATCCCAGCACCCGCCATTAATCATGGCCCTTCTACACACCAATAGTTTCTTTCTCTTTTTCTTTATTTGGGAAACATCAATAAACGTTCCGGATAGCACAAAGAACACTTCTGATATTAATTTCATTTAGAAAAGAACCTTCATGAAGATAACTTCGTACTCGAAACAATAAGGAATTTCGTTATGAAACAAAGAGAAAAAAATTTGAAGATAAAAAGAGGGAAAACATTGTTTTGTTATTTGTTTCAAGATTCAAGCATATGTTCCCTCTTCTCTCGATCTTCTACATTATCACCATTCTCTCTCTCTCTCTCTCTCTCTCTCTCTCTCTCTCTCTCTCTCTCTCGATCTCTTTAGTTTTAACAACGTTGCCTCTCACAGCACTTCTCTTTTGAGTTCGCTATACGAGCGTAAAGTAATTATTAATATCTCTTTTTTCCGCTTGTCTTTGACGTAATTTCACATATTTCGTTCAATATTCGAGGTCTGGAGGTCCATACTGAGAGGTGGACGACGGAATGATGAGAGGATGATAAGTAGTCACTATACTCACTACCTCTCTCTCTCTCTCTCTCTCTCTCTCTCTCTCTCTCTCACCCTCTCTCTCTCTCTCTCTCTCTCTCTCTCTCATTCTCTTCCTCTTCGTCTTTCGTTCGAGTTAAAAAACGTGCAAGGGTAGTATGAAACCTCTTTTTGCGCATCAGAGGCCAAGCGAATGTGAGAAAGAGAGAAAAAGAAGAGTCATACGTTTGACGAGATAGCAGCAAAGGCGTACACATATACGTACGTAAATATAGTATATCTATGAACCTAAAAGCTCAAAAGAAGCTTCAAGCTTTCCACGTACGGCACGTCAATTAAAATTTTTTTTCATGTACACGCACCGCCTCGTCTGAAAGGATACGCTCTAACATTGCTCTCTCCCTCCTCTCTTTACTTCATCTTAAAAGAGATCGATGAAAGGTCATCGGGATTGAAGTTAAAAAGGCAGGAAATTTCGTTGTACGAAAGAAAAAATAAAAGAGAAGCTCTTCTTTCTTTTTTTTTTTTTTTTTTTGGTTTTTTATCAAATGACTCTCGTTCCGAGCTGTTTGCTACAAATAAAGGTTTTCATGCAAGTATTGAAATCTGTGTGTACGTATCAGGAAAGGGAAAATGAAAAAAAAACGGGGATAAAGATAAAAGGGAGATGTATGAAAAGGGAAAGGACTAAATGAATGTTAAATAAAAAAAAAAAGGATAAAAAAAATAAAAATAAAAAAATAGAAGAAAAAGAATGGAAGACGTTAATCCGAACGAGGAGAGCGTGTATAACACATTTCGTTTCGTTTTTTTTTGTACTTGCCCGTAGGCTGATAAAACTCGTCCGTGTCTCGTTTTGCTTGCAAAAGTGTGTGTTGTGTTGTGTGTGTATGTGTGTGAAAATAAATACGAAAGAAAACGAAAGACGAGAGGGTAGAGAAACAGCGTTGGTCTCGACAAATGTATGAGAGAAAAAGGAACAGGAGAGAAGAGGGAGAGAGAGAGAGAGAGAGAGAGAGGAAAGAGGGGAGAGGGGGAGAGAGGAGAGAGAGAGAGAGAGAGAGAGAGGAAGAATATATATCCAGACGTGTAAAAAATGGCGATTGTTAATTAAATCCGGTAAGCCGCTGAGCCGGCACCGAGTGTTGTTGCCGCTCGCCACACCAACGCAAGCTATTCTCTTCCTATATTTGTTCTCTGACTCTCCGTTTCGTAGAAACACGCGGTACGTTAAACAAAAGATAACGAGAGACCTTACTCTAATGTGGTCCATTGAAATTAATCGACACGTCTGTCTTTCGTCACTTTTCCTAGAACATTTGTAAAAATAATCTAACTTATAAATGTCTTTCGAAAGAACCGAAAATTTTCTTATAGAGCGTTTAGGATTTTTTTTTTTTTTTTAAAGTTACCAAGAAATCGTATTAATTGTATTATTTTTGTGAAACTTTCTTTTTTATACGAGTCTAAAACAAAAAAAATAATATAGAGGAAATATTTGAACGATTTCTTTCGATACTTTTATTATACACGAGATTCTATTATCTTTGCCATTTTTCATTGCGAATTCTCGATCGTTCAATAGTTCTGAAGGATAAAGGAGAAGATGGAGGGATTCAAAGAGAGCATTTTGCAGGATGGTCGTCTCTAGGTTACGTTAATTGAACGGATGATGCTGTTAACCCTTTCGCTACGGAGCGCTTGTGACAAAATGTGATAGCTGTGAACGGAGCGCATTACTGAGTAGTTGACACTGAGATACAGAATGCTACGAAGTAGAAGTCATTTCTTGTTCTTTAAATTTTACAATGATATTTATTATATTTAGTAATATCATTTTACTTTCTAAAATATAAAAATTTATAATCATAATTTATTTTTCTAAATATTAGGTTGGGGAAAAAGAAATCCATTACTATTACGTGAACGTGAACGAAAAAATAATGGATTTCTTTTTTCCCCAATATAACGAAATGACATACGAATACAATATAACGATTATTAAAGTATTTAAAGTCAAACGCAATATTAATAATCAACTTTGGTATGATAAAGTTCAAAGCATGGAACCACGCATAAGCCAACATCAACATTGTGAACAATAGTGCCTCGACTCACGTCTTTTTCTGCGTTTATTGCAGACGACACATTTTCGAGCTTGATTTTTTGTTGATGCCTTATTCGAATATATAGACAGAAAATGTCTTTCAGTAACTCTTTTAGGATTGTTACTATTTCGTGCAACTAAACATCTCATATCTGATTTTTGTTTCCCATATTTTTCAGTTTCGAATTCTGTACTACTAATTCGGCGAATACATCTTTTCTGTTTTTTTCCCCAGATACTCGATTAACAAAAGTATCTCATATAAAGTATGAAATAAAAGTATATATGGTATGAACGTATATGTACTCTTTTCGTACCTCAGCGCCCACTTTTCCAGAGCGTATATATACGCTCTTCGTATATGAATGTTCATTCGTCGAGGGCGTTTATATACGCCCGTCGGAGTGAAAGGGTTAAATCCTACGTACCTTGAAAGCATCAGCATCGAAGGAAACATCCGAAGTACTTTGTCGGTAATTAAAGGGAAAACATGTGCCTTCTCGAACGCTAAATCGAAGCTCTTCCTATTATCGTATGTCGATCCTTGGGAGAACCAATAGAAAGAATCGATAGAATGGTTGTTTTCTAGTTATATAGACGATTTTGGAAATTCTGAAAATTCAAAAAAATCTAAATGAAATCTTCGAAAGAAACCATTTGTAATTAAGCCGAGAAAAATTTAGAAACGAAGGACAGAAAAAAAGTGAGATTAAAAAAGGGCTCGGTAATAAAAGTTAGTTCTCTTCTCTTCTAATAACAAGAGACATAATCAAAAAGAAACGAAAGCCAAAGCTTCGAATCTCGCTCGAGGCATAACGCGCATGATCGTTACACCTTATCGCGACTGTGAAAAGTTTTTCTAATAATCGTAAAAACGACACGTTCATAATGCCACGAATAGGAGAATGAAGAGGAGGAGGAGGAGGAGGAGAGAAACGAAGGAAAACAGGTGATTCACTTTGCTCAGAGACAAAATTACGGAGAATGGTATATAGAAAGAACGAAGACCGTGAGTGAGAACGCACGCGCGCACACGAATACGTTCACGAGCTCCAGATAACGTTACTGGAACATTATTAGCCGTGTTTGGTGTTCGAGTACTCCTATCTCTCTCGGCATAAATTACTTTATTACGTCTGTCGTATATTCTTTTTCTCTTTCTTTCTTTCTTTCTCCCTCTCTTCCACCTTCTCTCTCTCTCCTCCTCCCTCCCTCCTACCCACCCTCTCGCTCTCTCTCTCTCTCTCTCTCTCTCTCTCTGTCTCTCTCTCATTTTTTGTTTCTCTGTTCTTCTTTTTTTCTTTTTCTTTCAAAAGATACGGTCGCCAATACTGGGACAACGATATTTTTATGCAATTTTTATGCTTGACCCTATCTAAACGTGCCGTTCACTATCAACTCTCGCGAAAAGCGAGTCTTATCTGACGAGTAAAATTCCAGGATCGTATATTCGTATTTTCTCTCATCGAAATAATTTTGATATCAGCAATAGTTTCACGTTCTAATCGATTTATATTTTGTCAAGAAAAGATCGCTTTGTTTTTATTTCCGATAGGCAATTGGAAGTACGATTTAACCATTTCTACTGATTGTGACGTACCGATTTAACTTACTGATCACGTTCAGCTCGTAATCACTGCATGGAAAAAAAAAAATCAATAAGTACTACTATTCATACGCAGTTTACACGGTAATAACGTTCAGAATTAATGTAATTTTTTTACCATTTCGCTTTGAATATATATCTCGTTTATATATCTATATTTTATATATATATATATATATCGTATAATCTTCATTATGAAAATGAAAGTAGTTAATTTTAACGAGAGACAAACAGTTAACACTTCCCGATTATAAAAAAAAAAAAGAAAGAAAAGGAAAGGTTTACCTACTGAGAAATCGTTACTGCTTGAATAAAAAAAAAAATTTATGGATGACGGAACGCTCGGAATGTTAAGATGGTCCTGAGAAAAATTCCTTATAAGATTTTTACAAAGTGATTCCTGTCGGTTCAACAAGAAAAAATCTTATAAAAATTTGTTTTATTTTGTAAAATATATTCATGAAGGTCGTCCGTCCATTCTTCCTTTTGAGCTTGCCTTTCACGGCTCTGCTGTTTTGACATCTGACACGATAACCCCGACACTTGCGAAATGAAAGAACAATAAACATTTTGTCGTCACGCCAATCGAGAGATAAGAGGGTAATAAAGCTCACCAATCGACATTCTCATAAAACGAATGGCAATGACCTGAACGCGATAGCGTTGGGGTATCTGCGAAGAATGAATTTAGGGCGATTTTAGATAAAAAGGACCTAGCAGCCTTTAGCAATCGAATTTTGTATTGAAAGAAGGTCGCACTAGTAGAAAGTTTCTCATCGATGTTACTACAAGAATGTAGAGATGTTATAAAAAACAAAAAAAGTAAATAAATAAATAAATATAAAATAAAAGAAAAAGAAAAAATCGCATTTCTAATTAATTTAATTAAAAATAGAGATCGTGCTTTATCCGATAAACGATAACTTTATAAATTTGGCTAATCGTAAATTATAATTATCCAAAAGGTATGATCTTTCGTAGAAATCTGTTTTCGCACATCATAATTCCATCCATGCAATATCTGATCTATATAACAAACAAAAGGAAGAATTTATCCTTTAATACAGTCTCAAGAGACACAAGACACATTAGAAGACTCGATTCCTCTCCTGCTGGACCACATATGTTCTAAACATTAATTTCGTTTTTCCCAGACTGGCTTTTCTTCAGTTTCCCCTCAACGAGAAAGAAATAAAGAGACCACGTTTGGGGAAGGAAGAACGTTGAAAAAGAAAGACTACGGACCGTGTCGAAGAGAAATAAAAAATATAAAGAGAAAGGATGGAGATGGAGATGGAGAGAGAGAGAGAGAGAGAGAGAAAGAGGGAGAGAGAGAGAGAAGATTCGAGCGGAGTGCCAAGCGAACCAAAATAGCCGTGCTACCATGGCACGATGCTAAATTCGCCAAGCAATAACGAGCAACGAGGGGATTATGCTCGCTATTTTACGCTCTCTCAGTCTCTCTTTCTCTCTAATAGATCTGGCAAATCATAAATTTCAATTATTCATAAATGGCAATTTGTTTTTAGCGCGATTTAAAAAGAACGAAAGATTACTACTACTCATCGATCGACTCATCTAGAAGAGGATAAAGAGAAGTAGGTAGAGTTTCGCGTCATGTCCGTGTTAGTCTACTCTCAGTTTCCACCTCCACTCAATTCTTCTCCTTCTCCTCCTCCTCCTCCTGCTCCTCCTCCTCCACCTCCTCTCATCAACGACAGACCTCTCTGTTCCCGGTATACCTATAACGTTCAAGCAACGGACTCACTCTCGTATGTTGATCTAGCTGTGCAAATACGTGGGGCTCAACTACGAAGAGACGAGCAGCAGCAGCAGCAGCAGCAGCAGCAGCACATCGGTGGCAGTAACGGCAACTGGTCGAACAAATGGCCGTCGCGCGTCCTGCCATGACGGGCTATCCCCCCCCCCACCGTCGATGACATTTACGACAAATGGCAAAGAGTAAGAAGAAGAAATAATCGATTTCCTCGAATTTCTCCGATAGAAATTTGACTTTCCATCGGGTGGCAAATACTTCGTTGTGCGTCTCAAAATGAGAAGTCGAGTTAATATTAATTGAGAAGTTGAAAAGCGAGTGAAGTTGACACGATTCATTGGCCTACGACAACACAACCAACAAGCTCTCGTAACGTCACGAGAGAGAGAGAGAGAGAGAGAGAGAGAGAGAGAGTCTTATTATTCTCTTGGTTTACTTCTCGTCTATCGTCATCGACAATTTTGCGACTTCTCTCGGTTGCGAAGAACTGCCTGATTTCTGACATCTTTGTTGCTTCTGTTACCACTGGCATCGCGCTGATGTTAAGAGAAACAACGACAGAGAGGACGACATTGAGGACAGAGAGAGAAAAAAAAAAAGAGAGAGAGAGAGAGAGAGAGAAGGGAAAAGCTTGTCAAAAGGGGCAGAGCTACGATTATTGCAAGATTTATTGCTTCTCTTCGTTTCGTCTCCTCATGAGACAGTGTACAATATAAGAAAGAAAAAGAGAGAGCAGCGCTACATAGTGATTCGAAAGACCTCCGGCTCGTTTCCACGTTAACGAGAGAACGCTTTCTTCTTTTCCCTTCTTGTAACCTCTTGCCCCTCTTCCTCCTGCAACTCGCCAACCCCTTTCGAGAATCGTTATTGTCCGTCTAGACTCTTCCTCCTTGTTTTTACACACAAACCATACATGTCTGTCTCTCTCTCTTTCTTTCAATAGTTTAGCAATTCCTCGTCTCCTTTAATTTTACACTTAGTTTTCGATCAATTTAAGCCTTTTCATGCATTCGAATTGAGTAAGATTGACACTAATAGCTTGTTGAAAGAAATAGCTATAGAAGATTACGATCAATGGACCACCCCCGATTATTCCTTTTTCCCCCCCTATCGCAAATGAAAATTTCTTATTCTCAAAAGTCGACCAATAAAAGATATAACTTCTCTTCCGGTCCGTTGCATTAGTCGGAATTATTCGAACTTACAGTAACGATGCAATTTCGCGGGCATGCAAAACACGTCAATGGTTTTCCAAGAGCAAACGGAGAGAGAGAGAGAGAGAGAGAGAGAGAGAGAGAGAGAGAGAGAGAGAGAGAGAACGAACTAATGATGCTTTCACAGAATTCGCGTTGTTCGAATGGTAGTCCTCGTCTTTTTCTCTCTTTTGTTTCTTATTTCTTTTTCTTTCTTTCTCTTTAAGTCTTACTTAATTCGAGAGGTTCACGAAACCTCCTCCCTCTGTCAGTACTCTGGGAAATAAGTCGAGGATCGAAAATAACGGGAAACGAAGAAAAAATAAAAGAGGAATGAAATAGAGTGAGAGAGGGTAAAAAAGATGCTAATTGTCGGTAGGAGAGGTCCCTTTTCCGATTGAAAAATCGTGAAAAATGTTCGTACGCTTTTATCGTAGGGGGAAAAACGAGAAGGAGAAAGAAAAGAAAAGAAAAATGAGAAAGGGAAGCGGGGTTAAAAGAATGGAAATGAAAGAGAGTACGCTAATTGGTCGGCGAAATTATATTCTTTCTTTAATTTTTATACGGATAAAAGAACGAGAAACGGAGAGAGAGAGAGAGAAAAAGGAAAGAAAGTGCCGGCAGCCAGTCAATTGTCTCCTGCGAAAAACATTCCTCGTTTAATATCCTCTCCTTATTTATCCTTCTCCTTTACTTTAATAATAATTTCCAATATTACCAACCTCGCCGAATTGTTTTCGCTTACAATTATTACCTATATCAAACGTGGTCAACTACCGCCAGCCCGTGGAACACATACAGGCTTGTGGAGCTAGACGACTTTTATTTTTAAGCACGGAGTGAGTGATGGTTAGTGAACTAAAATGTAGTGGGGGAACGAATTGATTGATGGTGAAGAACGTGCGGCCCGCGACGGAGAGAAGTTGCCCACCACGTTTGACCTATATCATAATAAAAATATATATAAAAAGAGTAACGTGGATATTAGAGTTCGCCTTACATAAGAAAGAAAATTTGACGAATAAAAAAATTGACATTGATTATTATCTATTGTTCATTTTTAGAAAACTAGATCGTAATATCGTGGTATAAAAATAAAAATAAAAAGAAAGAAAGGAAGAAAGAAAAGAAAAGAAAAAAAAAGAAAAGAGAAAAGCTTTGATTACATAATCACCGTTTGGACGAGCGCCTGTGGACCAAATGGGAGATAATAAAAATTGAACGTACGTGTGAGCCAACGAATTACGTCAATTTTCAGCGGACGACGTTTTACGAGCGCGCCTCGGACCTCGTCAACGACTATATAATTTCTCCAGACTGCCTCCGAGGATATTT